>CAUYQU010070989.1:0-91845 GCA_963574635.1 Cheracebus regulus | reverse complement strand
TCTTATAGATTCGCATATACGTGGCCAAAGGAACAACTCTATGTTTTCTAAAAGGCCTGGAGAACATATATCGAGTGCCTCTCCTCTTTCCCTTTGGGTTCGTCATTTTGGGGAATGACTGGAAGATGGCGGTTCCAGCTGAAAAGCAGGAGAGATTCTTTGACTGCGCTGTACTGCAGATTCTCCACCAAAAAAGCAGACCTCAGCTGGCTGCGTGATGCCAAAATGACTCCTTGCTTTGGCTAATTCAGTCATCATGGTGTTATGGAAAGAGCCCTGTTCAAGGCATTACCCTCATCTTAGTTTCATTCTTGATTCTGCTACTGATGAGCTGTGTGTCTTCTAACAGGTTGCTTGACCTCTCTGGGTTTTGGTAATCATAATCCCTAACGTGGAAGTTGGGCTAGGGAAAAGCAGAGGCTCTTTTTAGTTATAACTCTGTGTAAATCTGTAATTGAGGTTAAGAAGAAATGTGCATACACATGACTTTTGACTGAGTACTATTTACTTTCTATAACAGTTTACAGGATATATATAAAGCTATATTTTCAACCTCTCCCTTTCCTGGGGAAGACCGAATACGCCCTAAAGGTTCTGTGGGTGTAGCAGCTGTGGTGGGTTTTACCAAAGGGGTTTTTCTTGGTCCCTTCTGTTCACTTGTAAGATTTCAGAAGAAAATTGTGCCTATACTTAATAGGGTAAACGTAAGCAGCTGCAGAGAAATGTAATGCAACCTGAGGTGTTAAGTACTGAAGGGACAGGAAATAATACTGGGTGCGGTGATGGATGGTGCTAGTTTGGCCAGGCTTCCTTAAAGAGGTAAATCTGGAGCGGAGCTCAGCAGGAGGAGACATGGCATGGATTGCAAAGGGACAAAAAAATCCACTCCAGGTGTATGGGTGGGTGCAGTTGGGGTGGGGCTTAGTGGGTAGTTATTAAAGCCTTATGCACCTGGATTCTTAGTAGGCAGCTATTGTGGGTTCTGGAGAAGTGGGTCAACATAATGAAGTTTGAGAGGCTGCATTCTGATTTCTGGGCACATAAAAGTGGGGGAGGCATGAAGCAAGGAGGATGCTGACAGGGCCGTTATCATCCAGATGAGACCAGTGGGATGTAAAGGATAAGAGCATTAAAAATATCCTGAGAAAGAGAGTCTTAGAATTATTTCTACTGGGGCACTTAACTTGAACGAAACACCTAGTACGTTCTGGGATGCCAGTTCTGGAAAGGACCTTAGAGGTGCTCTGTTCTATCAATTATGAAGATCAGAGAAGGGATGTGAACTGCCCAGCGCCACCCAGCGGATTCTGACCAAGGCTGGTTTGGAAGCCCTCATTCCTGACTCCCACTCCACTGTTCTTTCCACTACAGCTAAAGACTTCACTTTCCCTATTGAATTTACATCTAGTGCCAAAGGGGCACCACTGGGTACACCTGGGACCCTTACTATAGATGTGCTTCCCACCGTGGTTAACAGTTAGGAATCACCCCGGATCCTTTGCCAGCCGCCGAAATCCAGGCCCTGAGATTTAAACTCCCCAAACAGCCTCCAGAACAGATTGCATAATATCTTCATCTGAAGGGCGGGAGAGAGAGGGTCCAAGCGTTCAGGCAGGTACCGCTCTGCCAGCTCCTCTCCACAGCTGCATCTGCAGGCCTTCTGCTAAAGTGCCAGGCCCTAGCCCGTTTCCAGCCCCTTCCTCCCGCACTCTCTTACCTGCGGATACTCAGTGTTCGTGCAAATGAAGAGAGACCTGGGATTGGGTCCAGGAGCAACCAGTGTGTCCCACGGGTGTCTTCCGAAGTTCTTTTTGGAGCCCTACGTGGCCCCTCTTCTCTCCTCTGCACAGGTTGGCCAAACAAATGCAAAGGCCATGGCTTGGAAGGTTATGTGTTTTTCTTTGGGCCTTGGAAAGGGCAAAAAGTGTGAGTTGTGTTCCTAAGCATCATTCCAGGTCCCCTTTTCCTTTGGGAGTGGTGGAGAATGGCAGGTAGAGAGCTCGCCCCTCGTGGACCGGGCCATGCCTTGTCATTCTTGTCTACGAAATACCTTCCTCACCCTCTTACTGATGCCGAGGGCTCTGTAGTTTTAGACAGTCAATAGCATGTTTCATTTCAGTTAGTTTCAATTCAGCAAGCATTTATTGAGTGCCAGGCACTGTTTGGTGCTGAGGAAACAGAGATGAATACAATATGGTTACTTGCCTTCCAGTTAAGTAAATTTTCACTTAAGAACAATAATACCAGTCTCAAATATAGCCACAGACGGACTACAAGGGAAAGTATTTTGAAGTAGCGAATTAGAGGCATAATTACAGGAGTCCCTCCGTCAGACGGGACCATCAATTCTCCATTCTCTGTTTAAAAGACAGCCTGGTACCAGGGAAAGAGCACAAGAAGAGAGATCCGGAGATTTGCATGTCTTCTCCCAGCCTTACCATTAATATTCTAGGTGCACTGGGCAAATCATTTCACTGCTCTAACATTCAGTGTCCTAACTCTAAATTGAGATGGGATTAAAGAATTTCTTCGATCTCTTCCAGCTTTAAGATGGAGTCAATCCAGGGCAGCTTCCTGAAAGAAGTACAGTTTCAGGAACTGTTTGGAAAGTGGGAAGGAAACATTAAAGTATTGTGCTGCAAAAGGTGTGTTGTTAGATATCTTGGTAAAATGAAGAAATGAAGATAGGACTGTGTGGTAGCGGGAGGGGTTGGAAGAGACACAGGGTTTTTTTGTTTCTTTTTTTTTTTAAGACGGAGTCTTGGTCTGTTGCCCAGGCTGTTGTGCAGTGGTGCGATCTCTGCTCACTGCAACCTCCGCCTCCTGGGTTCCAGCGATTTTTCTGCCTACCTAGTAGCTGGGACTATAGGTGTATGCCATCACACCTGGCTAATTTTTGTATTTTTAGTAGAGACAGGTTTTCACCATGTTGGCCAGGCTGGTCTCGAACTCCTGACCTCAGGTGATCCATCTGCCTCAGCCTCCCAAAGTGGCTGGGATTGCAGGCGTGAACCACCATCCCTGGCCGAGATACAGGGTTTTGAACAGGTGGTGTAGGAAGTGGTAGACCAGGAGGATGAGGGTGGGAAGGCCCTTGAGCTCAGCTGTAGAAGGTCATACCTGAAAACATTATGGCTTATAGAGGAGAACTTGACACAGACCTGGCAAAGGGGATCCTGGTGTTTTCCCTCTGTCCCTTCCCCCACCCGGCTCCCCAGGATCCACCCTGACCTCAGAATCGAAGGCAGCTCAGCCCAGTGGCATTTTTAGAAGGACGGGTTAGGGTGTGACAAAACCAAATTAAGTAACTCCTCAGAAGTCGGGACTTCTTGCCCTAAACTGAGGAAACCAGACCAAAAAAAGGGATCCTCCCTTCCGACTTCCTCAGCCACGGCTGTGGGCAGCCCAGGTATGTGGCCAGCAGACACCCTGTCACCGAGGGGCTCACAGACACTCTTAGACAAAGCCTGTCCCTTTATAGCTGCCTCCTCTGTGTGGAGAAAGCCTCTTCGCTTTTCTTCTGACTCTGCAAACTGACCTGTCACCGGTCTCACCTCCTGGACTAACGCGCGGATTGAATGCGGGGGAGCACTTGGGATGAGGAAAGTCACATGTGTCCTCCCCATGGTCCCCTATTCTCTCTCCCCACCAGGAAAGGGAAAGAATGCATGCCCAGATTTCTTTCTGGGTGGCGAAGGCACGGAGTGGGAGAGGCACAGGCCCTGGTAGGCCTGGGAATGAAGAGGAACGGAGTAAGAAAAGGGGACAGAGAAAACTCCGGGACACGACAGAGCAAGGAGAGCTGGAATAAACAGAGCAGAGGCCAGAGGCAAAGCGAAAGAGCAGGAGGAGCGAGGAGCTGAACTGGGGAAGGACAGGGGCCAAGGGTGCCCCAGGGAGAAGGCCAGCCAGAGACAGGGTCTGAGAAAGGAAACAAAGGAGAGAGACGGGGCAGGGGACTGCCGGAACGAGGTCTAGAGAGGAAGGAGGAAGGAAAGCCCAGAAGGAAGCACAGCCAGAGAGAGAAGAGAGAGGACAAACAGCAAGACCAGCCAGGCGGGAAGGGATGCCACTGAGAGCAGCACCGAGGAAAAGCGGAGGCCAGAGGGTGAGACCGTGGGAGAGAGGATGGGGGCAAAGGCGATGGAGAGGAGAGGGCTCCGGAGGAGGCACAGCCCGGGGGAGAGCTGAGGAAGAGGCACGCATGGCTGCTTTAATGAGCCACTCTTCTCTCCCACTCCCCAGGAGAGGCGGCTGCTAATTATGCCTTCATCCTCCCCAGGCAGGAGGAGGTCAGGAGGTCTGAAGAAATGCCCTCCCTGAGCAGAAGGGCTGAGGGAGGGGGGGTGGAGGGAGGGAGGGAGGGGTGGGACAGGGGTAAGTATGAGTGCTGAGCTGGCCGGGCACCAGACGGGGGGCCCCTGCCCTGGTTCCTGTGGGCCTCTCTCCCTGCCAGCCCTGGTGGGGTGGCGGGAGGGGGCACACCTATTTGACTTGGCACTCTGGCACTGCCTTCCTCTTGGCTAAGTCATAAGAAGGCCAAAGGCTGAGTGAGAAGCAGAGAAGGAGCTGCAGGCTGGGGCTTCTCCTCCCCAGCACCTCCGTGGCGCCTTTTTCTCTGCCCCACATTTGTGTCTGGTACTGATGCTGTGCCTCTGAATCTCAGAGTCACAGAAGCAAACCAGGGGTGGGTGAAACTCGAGCCTCTGGTTGACCTGGCTTCTTCCCTGTTCCTGTCCTGCTGGGTGATGTGGAGAAGCTAAGTCTAGTGTATCTTCACTGTAGACTTGCTTGTCTGGGCTCACTGACTGAGCATCCTCTAGGAGAACACCTCACTGTGAACCTCATGGGAACATGCAGGAGATGGGGACAGTGTACTTAGAGAAATACAAGGGAATGGGACACTGTGGAAAAGTGGAAACGGCATGGGTTTGGAAGGGAGACATACTACTGTCCCAGCTCTGTCACTTACTAGGTCTTGGGCAAATGTCCAAGCACCAGCTGTGATACTAACTAACCAAGTGCCAGATACCCTTGTAAGTGATATTACTTCATTTGATCTTCACAATGACCCTATGAGGTAGGAATTTTATCATCCCCATTTTACAGAACAGGAGTCAGAGTCACAGAGAAGTAGCTTGTCCAGTCTCACAGCTAAGATACAACAGAGCAGCTGGGATTGGAGCCAGACAGTCGGTCCTGGAGACCACGCTCCGGGACTGGAGTCAGACGTTCGGTCCTGGAGACCACGCTCCTAATTTCCATGCTCCAAAGCGGAAGGAAAAAAAGCAAGCCCTTTTCCTCTGCTCTGCGCCCCCCACACCCCACAATAGTAAACACAGAAGACTTCTGTGAGCAAATGCATGAGGTTTTCCCTGCACTTCAAGCAAGCAGTCAGTCCCCTAGCGGACATGGGCTGGGTGTCCTTCAGTTCGACCGTGACACTATCTACCTGGAGGTAGCATCAGATCCCCCAGGTGGAGGGCTCAGTCCCGCAAGACCATCATCCACTTCCAATGTCAGTCGCAAGCCCCACCATTGTTTTACCTGTGCTTCTGACTGACTGGCTATAAATAGGTGTTCTCAAGACCTCATCCTGGGGTTATTATTACTTTTCTCTAGTGGCTCACAGAGGTAGGAAACACGTTTACTAGTTTATTATCAAAGGATAGTAGAAAGGATATAGATTTTTTTTTCTCTGTTTTATGTATTTAAGATGGGGTTTCACCATATTGGTCAGGCTGGTCTCGAACTCCTGACCTCAGGTGATCCGCCCGCCTCAGCCTCCCAAAGAGCTGGGATTACAGGCGTGAGCCACCGCGCCTGGCTAAAAGGATATAGATAAAGAGATGCACAGAGCAAGGCACGTGGGAAGGAATGTGGAGCTTCCATGCTTTCTGCGGGCGTGCTACCCTTCAGGAACCTCCATGTATTCAGCTACCTGGAAGATCTCAGAATCCTCTCCTTTTGGGGCTTATGAAGGCTTCGTTACATAGGCATGATTAATTAAACTATTGCTCATTGGTGATCAACTTAGCCTTCAGCCCCTCTTCTCTCCCTAGAGACTGGGTTATGGAGCTGAAGGTCCCAGCCCTCTAATCCTGCCTTGGTTTGTCTGGTGAACGCCTCCCATCCTGAAGCTATCCAGGGGCTGCCAGCCACCAGTCAATTCATTAGCATACAAAAAGACACTTATGACTTGGGAGATTTTAAGAACTTTAGGAGTGTATGCCAAGAGCCAGGACCAAATATGTATTTCACCAAGCCTTTCTCAGAGATGAGGATAAGACACAGGTGTGTGGGGAATATCAGATCAGCTGAAAGCACTGGGTGCATAGTAGGTCCTACATGTTTGTGTTGTCTCAAAGCAAAGCAGTAGTTGTTAAATTACCTTGTGAGTAGCATAGCCAGAAAGCTCCCAGCAAGGACAAATAACTTCTTATTAGGGTGCCTGGAGAAGGATTGACCTTCAGGAAGAATTAATAGGATTTCAGTCGTAGGGATAGTGCAGGGGCAGCCCCAGGGAAGAAATGGTAATCTAGAGACCTCTTCGAAAAAGACCCACACACCTATTTCCCCATTACACTTCCCTGCAGGTTTTAATAATGCTGGTTCTCTTGAGCCCCCCCTACACAACTCCTCCCTCACTCTCCCACCCTACCATGTCCCTGAGGTAGGGCCTGCTCATTCCTGCCCCCAGGCTTGGAACATGCCACTGTCTCTGCCGGAATGTCCTCTCTCTCTCCACAACTAACCTTGACCTTCACCTCCTGCAAAAGCAGCTGCGGTGGTCTGCAGGAACTGTGATTTTATTAGCCTTGTCTGCCTGCTCAGGGCCTGATGGACACCTGGGTCCGCAGGGCGTACCGTTGCATGGTAATTTGCACTAGTTGGTCTGTCAATTGAACAAGCCCTCCCTAATGTTGGGGAGTGTTTAGCTTTGTGATGTGTCCCATCCGGAATGGCTAGAGAAGGGTTAATGCAACTTACATGAAATTTAGGGAGAATTTGGGCTGCTTCCTTCCTCTTTTGTTGTTCCCAAAGCTGGTTGCAAATTCTGCTTTTAATTGTAGCAACTGGCTTTTGCAAGGATCTCTGGAGTATTCATTCCATTTGCGATGATGTACCAGGCCTTATGCAAGGCACAGGGGCTATGGTTTCCACTGAGGATGGAAAGCCCAGGAGACATTTTCCTGGTGATAAGCCCTGGGATACTTCTACTTCTTAGGGGTTTGCTCAGTTGTATTTTTTCATTTATTTTTTTCTGCTTTTTTAACTCACGTAACTGAAAATCACACAGTACCTTTCAGTTTACTAGGGATTCACAGTCTTTTTATTTAATTTTCACTACAGTCTTGTGAAGTAGGTATTATGATGTCCGTTTTATAGGTGCACAAGCTAATAACAGAGGCTAATTCTCCTGCTCTGGATCTAGGTAGAACCAGGTACAGTCAGGATACAGAACTTGACCTTTCTTCAGATATTAATGTATATTCCACTGCACAACACTGTCTGGTGAAAATTACCCTACCTAGAGGGCTCATAGCCCTTTAAGTTAGAATAAATGACCTTTATCTTTGTGGTCATCTGCTCAAACCTTTATTAAACACATAATTGCTTCTGGCTTAGTGTGGATGTAGTATAAAGAGATACGTGTGGTCCAGCCCCTGCCCTCTGGGGCCTGCAGTCTAAGCCAGAGGCACTGACATGGATAAACCTGTACAGGGCATGTACAGCAGAATGAAAACAATAACCCGTCGTGAATCAACAGCAAAGTATTTACAAGACTGCAAGGCAAGGTTAGGCGCATTTCCAGGGTAGGACAGAAGGAACAAGTCTTGCCAAGGGGCCGGGGCAGATCTCCGCAGTGCCAGACCACAGAGTACATCTTCAATAGCTGCCCTAATTCTCTCTCCCTGTTACTGTAACAAAAACCTGTGTGTGTGTGCGTGTGTGTGTGTGTGTGTGTATGTGCCCACGTGTGTGTACATGAATGCATGTGCATATATGCACATATGTATAATGCACATAAAATATGTGTAATTTTTAAATACTATTCTTCAGGCTGCCAGTGCACAATTGGGTTGGTTAGAAGGTGAACGGTTATGGGAGTCTTATATTTAGATAATGATGGAGAAACCTGTAGCCCTCCTGCAGCAGTATAGTGAAATTTATTCTCCTCCAGTGTACATCAAGTTTATGTCTTAACACTGAGCTTTTATGAGACGGAATGAGCACATGTAATATAGGAGAGAGAGAGAGAAGCAAATAGCAACTCCCAAATCAGAGAGATATGAACTTTAATCTTAGATCTGCTAATGTTCAGTCACAATTGTGACATTGCATAATTTCTCTGAACTTGCTGGGCCTCAGTTGCCTCTCATCCAATTGGGAAAATTATCTGTACCTTGCAGGGCAGTTCAGAGGATTAAGTGAGGTTGTATAAGTGAAGTACTCGATAACCGATGGCTTAATGTATTTTTGTTAAATTTTAAATTTTGTATTTTTAGTAGGTAATGTACATGGTACAAAATATAAAAACTACAAAAGATTGAATAGTGAAAATAACTCTCTCTCTTATCATTCTCTTCAAGCTACCATTTCTCTTAACCTTAAGTATTTTGGTGTATAAAGCAGGGCAGAGTTTTGGATTTTTATTTCTCAGGTATGGAAATTGAAGCCCAGAGAGATAAATGGTTATCTAAAGTTACCCACATGAAAGTGGTGGGAGTAGAGCCCACGTCTTCCCATTAGTACCCCAGCTTGCTGTATTTCATGTTTCACACTAGGAGATATGGTCAGAGATGGATTCCAGGCTGCTGAATCTTGTGACTTTGGGACCATGGGCTCTTTCGGGAATCATGTGAAAGTTATGGATGCTTTCTTTCTCACCCTAACATACGCATGCCATTCAGACTTGCCTGTATTTTAGGTGGTTTCTCAACCACTAGAAGATCAAAAGTCTAAAACCATCCCAATGCCTTTGTGTCCTCACCAGGGTTTTAGCTCAGTAGGACTTATCTGGAGAGCAGTGGCATGTGCCCAGTGACCTGTAAATCAAATCTGCCCCCTAGGGTTCTGCAGTCAGGACCCTGGAGTTGTGGGCTGGACCACGTGTATCTCTTTATACTACATCCACACTGAGCGAGATGCAATTATGTGTTTAATAAAGGTTTGAGCAGATGACCATGAAGATAAAGGTCATTTATTGTAACTTAAAGGGCTATGAGCCCTCTAGGTAGGGTAATAGCCCGAGGTTCTGGAGTCAGAACATGTGGGTTCTACTCCAGGCCACGGCGTGTCTTAGTTTTGTAACCTTGAGTGCGTCCCTCAATTTCTCTGAGCTTCGTTTGCTTTGTCTGTTAAATGGGGTTGGTATTCTCTGTTCTCAGGAGCTGTGGACTAACATTTATAAAGTCATTTTGCAAACTGTGAAATTACATATAAATCTAAGATATTATTTCTCCGTGCAAGGCCTGGAGCAGGTGAAAAAAACAGAAAGAAGTCTCATACCTGGAATTTCATCCAGTAGCTGGAGTACCTGCCCTACATGGTAGAGGCTGTCCAGCCATGCACACCCCCTTCTGGGTTTGGTACCCAGAGTCAAGCTCCCCAGGACTAGGCATGAGTGCTGACTCATGTTGCATTGAGCATGCTGTCATCCAATCTCAGCTCCATCTGCTTGTCCTGGTCTAAAGTGGGTGATAATCCCATTGTTAAGACATGTCTCATTAAGAAGTCTCTAAGATGGAGCCAACAAACAGCCCAGTAGCATCAAGGCTGCTGCCTGGGAAAGAGTCTCCCCCTCCCCTGTTCATTAATGATTATGGGAGGTTTTATTCCCCCCAACAAAAGTGTTAATTAGACTTCGTTCGGAACAGGGATATTGCACAAATGAATTAAACTCAAACCAATCAACAAGCCAGCTCTGTGCTTCAGGTCCCCTGAAAGAGAAGGGAATTGAAGGCTGTAATGGGAAACAAATGGTAGGATGTCTTCCCTAATATCAAATAATAAGTAGGAAGGCGGCCTGCGCTTCTAGCCCTCCTCCGTCTTCTTATTCCTTTCTTTCTCCCCTCCCCTCCCCTCCCCTCCACACACGCACACACACACACCACACGTGCACGCACACACACGCACTACCATGAGGCTTGGAGAGTTAGGGTTCCATTCTTGTGACTGAAACTGGCTGGGACTGCCCAGGGATACTTCTCAGGTGCCCTCTAGGCTCAGGGGCCGAGTGGGATGGAAGGGAGTCGGAAGAGCCCAATTCCAATCCCTCTCCATCACTCACCACCCTCCTATCAGAGAATAGTGTGTGTAATGCTGAGGAATTCACAGGCATGCAGTAGGTACTCAAGTATTGAGTCCCAATGGCTAGGCAACTTTTGGAAGCATTCTGTGTCCTGGCAGCAAATTCCTGAAGCCGATTGCCCCCTGTGGGGAGAGTGGGAAGAACTGGAGGGAAAAGAGTTTTAGTTCTTGTCTTTTGAGGGATCCCAGTTGCTCAGAGGGATAGATTATAAAAGATTGAAAAGTCTTCTAAAAACAGACAAATGAAGCCAGTGCAGTGGCTCACACCTATAATCCCAGCACTTTGGGAGGCAGGAGAAGCATTTGGACCCACAAATTAGAGACTAGCCTGGGCAACATGGCGAGAAACCATCTCTACAAAACAGAAAAACAATGAGCCAGGTGTGGTGGTGCACACCCTTAGCCCCGGCTACTTGGGAAGCTAAGGTGGAGGGATTGCTTGAGCCTAGGTGACTGAGGCTGCAGCTGTGATCACACAACTGCACTCCAGCCTGGGCAACAGAGCCAGATCCTGCAAGTAAGGGGGAAAAAAAACATGTAAATGAGAACATGATAGGGCAAAATTAAGTATTAAGAACTTAATGTATGGCTGTATGGCAGGATTGAGAAGTCAGGGGCAGGGATTCTCACCACTTCCACCAGCCTGGAAGATGCCGGGGAGGATGAGGAGGAGCTGCGCCTGTCTGGCCGAAGCAGGAAGTTCAGGCTTGGGAGCCGGGAGAGGAGGTTGGGGTAATGAGAGACTGGCTGCGTGTGGACTCCCTGAGGAGTCAGCTAGGGGCTGACATTCCCTAGCATCTCAATCCTGGGAACATAGTAGGTGCTTGAATGCATGTATGAAGTTGGCTTCTATGCAAATGGACTGTAAGGGAACTTGTCTCTGGGATAAGTAGGAGTCAGAAGGTAATTGAAGGCAGAATTTAAAAACTTATTTTTCTGGGGAACAGGATGCAGAGGGTGGAAGTGTGGAAAAGGAAGTCTGTTCAAAGGCCTCCCTGCAGGTCGGAGAAGAGATGAGCTGTGGATATCGCTTCCTTTAACTCTCCATATTGGTGTGTCCGCAGGTGTGAGAACCAATCCCCACCTACCACATTTCACTGGTTGTCCCCGGGCTCCTTATAAATCATCCCCAGCCTGGGATGGGGGATTCCACTTTTTTATTTTTTATTATTTTTTTAAGATGGAGTCCTGCTCTGTCACCCAGGCTGGAGTGCCGTGGCACAATCTCACCAGCCTGGCTAACATGGTGAAACCCCATCTCTACTAAAAACACAGCCAGGTGTGGTGGTGCGTGCCTATAATCCCAGCTACTCGGGAGGCTGAGGCAGGAGAATCACTTGAACCTGGGAGGCGGAGGTTGCAGAGAGCTAAGACCATGTCACTGCACTCCAGCCTGGGAGACAAAGCGAGACTCTGTCGGAAAAAAAAAGAAAATGAAGGTTTTCTTCATCCTTCTCCTTTCTGATTTTAGATGCCTCAGTTTCCCATAGATTCCCCTTTCCCAATTTTCATTCTATTTTATATCCAAGTACTTGGCATTCTTTATATCCCTGGAACCCAAGCTTCAGTAGGATTCTGAGCATGACCAAAATTGAAGGGCATTGTTTTCTAGTCTCTGTTATCCAGTTACCTGGACCTTTTACTTTGTAATGTGACCTAGTGAAAGAGTGTGTGTATTAGGAGTCAGATGTGGGTTTAAGTTCATAATCTCTTGCCAGCTGTGAGACCTTAGGAAATTCAGAAAACTCACATTCAGCTTCCCAGGACTGAGTTCTTGTGTGGCTGAAAAAGTTAATATAAAAGTGATTTGTGAATTGTAAGCTGTTCATCAAACATAAGGGAGTATTATTTCTTGCTGATTCCATCTTAGCACCGTTATTTAGGCAATAGGGGTTAAGGGACAGGAGACTCTGGTGATCTACAACTTTGGCAGCTAGGGTAGCCATATTTTTGGATAATGTAGGGGCCATCTAGTTATTACTGAAAAAATCACACATTTATTTCTCATGCTACCAGATACAAAGGTGTGTATTATGTTTTCATTAAAGAAATTGAGGCAAGCTAGAAAAACAAACATTTAAACTCTCTCTCTGTTTTCTGTCTAACAAACATCTATACTGACATGGTTGTGTGTGTGTGTTTGTGTATTTATTTTTGCTGTTGTTCTGTTTTTCTTATCTCCTTTTCTTCCACCTCTTTGGGTATGTATTTTATCTTGGAATCTGGGAATTGAAGCAGGAACTGGTAGGAGCCATTCCCCTTGCCCCCTGGCTAGGTAGCTGTTCAGGCTCCCTCTCTGCCTCTTTTAAGAGATCAATTACTTACCATCCGTCAGTTTCTTTTATCTTTTGGAAGGAAACCTGTTTAGAACAGCCCCCTTGGGACTAGGGCCCCAGGCAGTGAGTGTAGTAGAGAAGAGAGGTCCAGATGCTGTATGCTGATGTACAGTTGCAACTGCACTCAGGAGCCCGACAGCAAGGACTGCAGAGAACTTTTCCCCCCGTCTCTGGCATCTTTCCTCCATCAGCAGAGGGTCCAGGGTATCAGGGTTATGACAAGACCCTGCCCTGAACAGTGGAAGCGTAGATACAGAGAAAGGAGAGAAATCAAGGGGGAGACAATTAATATATTATGAGTGCCTACTCTGCATGAGACAGTGCTAGATATTCTACTTACTGTTGACCCGTTTAATTTAATTCTTATGGAGCGCTGTTAAATAAGAATTACTAACCCCATGTTCTAGATGAGATGCTAAGGCTCAGAGAAGGGAAGGTGGAGCTGGGATTCAAACCCAGGCCTGTCTGACCCCAAAGTCCTAGTATTTTTTAGCAGTCCATGATCTGCCGGGGCTTCAGAGAACTACTCTGATGGAGACAGGCCATGCCCCTGCTACATGGAGACCATGTGGCTAGTAACAGTAATTGGAGGCTTTGGTGATTTTAGCCAGTCTATGTCCCAGTAGCAGTAGTGTCAATAATTTGGGAGAACTATTCCTCTGCCCCTTAGAAAGGCATTTTACCTCCCCAAAGTCTCAGAAACCTACAGAGCCCTACCCAACTACACAGAGCCAAGGGGATCTGGTATTTCCGGGGATGGATTTATGCATTGACAAAGAGTTTACCGTCAGCCCTCAATTCTCAACAAATGCAGAGAACCAGACTGTGGACAGATACTTTCCTAAACCAACAGTCAAAACCCAGGGATACTGGGGATAACTAAAAGTGTTGTGGTTTGTTTGTGTTTTGATATACAAGGGACCTTGGGCATTGACATCGCAATGCATATACACTATGGTGCAAATGGCGCCCCCTGGAGCACAGAATCAGAGTACAGAATTTCCATTTATTTATTCATTTATTTATTACTGTTCCACACTTATTTTCTGGTTGTAACTTATTCAGATAAATACTGCAATGAACTTGTAGCACCAAGTGGACAGATCAACTGGCAGCGTTGGCCATGGTAGATAGTTTAGCTAGTTTAGGTGGTTTAGGGAGCTAAACTAAGGTGGAGAATGTGCAGCTTTTTTGGCAGAAGTGGATCGTAAGGGGACATGCTTGATGCTTAGGTAATAGAAGGCAGTCCACTGTGTAACCTGTATTTGCAAACGGGGAAAGGACATGGAGAATGAGAGCAATCCAAGAGTGCTCCTGGACCTTTCCAGGTTTTGGCAGGACCTGCATGGAGAGCGGCAAGTTTCATGAAGGAGGATGGTGTAAATTCTCTCGAAGCAGTCACAACCCGGGAAAGAGAGGCAGCTTGATGGAGCAGATGAACATCCCGTGGACTGCAATGCTTGGTGCAGTCTTGATCAGCTCACTGGGCTGATGTCCTCCAGTCTACCCGAAGGGCTTGGGCTGGATTATACCTGAGGCCTCCTGATGCTTATGGCTTTCATATTTTCTGGCTTGAAGTGGGGGAAAGAGAGGGCAGTTTGGGGTGGACAGGAGGCTGTCTGGAGAAGACAGACTGGGAGAGCAGACCAATTGAGGGCCGTCAGACAGAAGTGAGAATGGCTGACAGCTGGGCTGTGGGCTTTAATCTGCCGGAGGAGCCTTGGTGAGCAGGTCTGCTGCAGCAGGAGTCTTGGACTTCGATGGAGCCTGAGGTGGGATAGTCTCAGCGGGGCCCTTCAAGGCCTCCCATGTCTCCTTTGGTTTTCCTATGGTAAAGAAATCCCAGAGGCTGCTATGAGCCCATGGGTGTCATGCAGCTGTGAGTCCAGATTTGGAGTCCTGGACACCTGGGTTCAAGTCCCACTGCTGCCACGACTAGCACTGGCCCTTGGCCTGGTTGCTTCATCCCTCTAGGCTCGTTGAAAGGGTCAACTGGCCAGGTGCAGTGGCTCACGCCTGTAATTCCAACACTTTGGGAGGCCGAGGCGGGGGGATCACGAGGTCAGGAGTTTGAGACCAGCCTGGCAAATATGATGAAACCCCGTCTCTACTAAAAATACAAAAGTTAAGCTGGGCATGGTGGCACGTGCCTGTAGCCCCAGCTGCTCAGGAGGCTGAGGCAGGAGAATGGCTTGAACATGGGAGGCAGAGGTTGCAGTGAGCCGAGATCACACCACTGCACTCCAGCCTGGGCAACAGAGTAAGACTCTGTCTCAAAAAAAAAAAAAAAGGAGAAGAAGAAGGGGGTCAATCACACCTACTTCTCACAGTGTCGTGAACATTAAGTGAATCAATGTCTATAAAACAGTTAGCAGAGTGCCTGGCTTATATACACGTTCAATAAATGACCATTATTTTAATTTCTATTGGCTATCAATTCCTTCCAAACCCTGTTTGTAGCTCCCTCCTCCAGGAAACGTCCTCTGATTAGGCTCACGGGACTCCAGTTGCTCCTACACACTGCACCGGGGCTCTTGCAGCCTCACTTTGGGGTTCCCAGGTAGCTGTTGGCCTGTTGGCCTGAGTGTCCTAGGAACATGGTCTTCAGGGTGGGGGCCTGTTTCCTTGTCTCCCCAGAACTCTCCTCATGGCCCACAAGATTCTGGCCCGCAGGGCACTGGGCTGAGCCCAGGGTGCCTGACGGATGGACTTCCTGCGACTCATACCTATTTCCTCCCCAGGAATCAATCCCAGGCCCAATGTCAGCTAGATACGGGGCAGGACCAGCCTGCCAGCGGCTCAGTGGCTCTCGCTAAGTTAGGATCTGGCTCTGTGCCCACAAACCTTCCTGGGAAGCTCGTCTCAGGCCTGCCACCCATCTGCCTGGCTGATGAGGGAGGGAGGTCAGCTATTTCTTCCTGCTGGAGAAACAGAGGTCCTTGTGGTGGGTGACTCCATCCATTCTCCCCATGTGTGAGCTGAGTCCCGTGCATTCATCCGTCTAGTTCTCAATTCAGCAAATGTTTACTGAGTCTTCCACTCTGTGCCCTGCACTGCTCTGGTCCCTGAGGACCCAGTAGGGGTCGCTGTAACGAGGCTGTGCCCTCGTAGCTGGAGGGGGTCAGTCAGTGGTGGGGGGACTGGGCAGAGAACAATAGCAAGTAAACAAGAACATATGGACTGTGAATGAGTGCTATGATGTTAAAGATGAAACAGAGTGGCATGAAAAAAACTGATGTCTTCCAGTCCTTTTACAGCTGTCTCTTCCTCTTTTTTTTTTTTTTTTGGAGGCAGAGTCTCATTATGTTGTCTGGGCTGGTCTTAAACTCCTGGCCTCAAGCGATTCTTGTCTTTGCCCCCGCCCCCGCCCCCTGCAAAAAAAGCACTGAGATTGCAGGTGTGACCCACTGTGCCCAGTCACTGTCTCTTCCTCTTTTAAGGAATGCTGCCTTGTGTGTAGTAGGGGAGATTATTCTTTGCCCTGAGAGGTCTCACAAACTGAAGACTGAACACAAAGAGGGTTCCAAAGGGTCTGGGGAGACGTGAAAAATTCTGTGTCATGTCAGAGAAACAGTAGACTTGCCCACTAGGGACTTTGTTTCATTCCCGGCTGTAACTTCAGAATCCGGAATAGTGGTGCGTAGTAGGTCTTCGATAAGTATTGATTGGCTCCAGAGGGCTAAACTAGGATGAATGGTTGTGAACATTACAGAAAGGCAGAGTTCCACAGACGATAAAAAACACCTTTTTAATAGCTGTAGCTGTCAGCAGATGGAAAGGGCTGCTTCATGAGGCAGTGAGCCCTGCGGCCCGGGAGGGTTCAGGAAGAGCCAGGCTGACCGCATGCTGGGCACGCTGGACCGGAGACTTCCGATTGAGAGGGAGGTTGGACAAGGTGACCGCCGTTGTCCCCTCCAACACTAAAGACTCTGCCATTTCAGCACCACCCCTTCCCAGGCCCAGCCTGCCTGATTTTGCATCATAAATGCCCGGACTTTGCTGACAATGCCTGTGTCTTGCTTGCCATAGAATTGTCTGCGAACAGGCGCCCTGACTGCTCAGCAGTGAAAGGAAAAATCACTTGGAAATACACTTCCCTTTACTGACCCTGCAGCTCTGTCCTCATTTTATTTTCCTGTATCAAATTGCCAACAGTAAAATTGCTGGATGCACGGCATATGTTGTTTGCTTCCTTTAATGCCCCTCGTTCCCACCAGTTGGCCAGTGGAGGAAACAATTAGTGTCATTGGCTCGAGTCTCAGGCTGGAGACCCGAAAGCAGCAAGGGCTGAGCAGGACGTGAGAGCTGGGCGAGCTGGGGCGACCAGAGGGCCGGGATGCGTCCCACCCCGCACCCCTCACCTATTCCTCAAGCCAGCTTTTCCTCCAGTCACGCCAATCATTCCTGAACCCTCTGTCCTGCAGGGACGACCTCTTTGCCTGAGCACAGTTCTTTCCTTTTCCTCCCCACTCCTTCATGTCTCCTGTCAGGCCTGCAATGTACATACCGTCTGGTCATGTATTGATGTCTGTTTCTAGGCCTTCTTTCCAAATGGCCTAGATGTTTCTACCTGTGTTGCCGTATCGGTCTCAGGGGGAGGTCCCAGAAGGCAGAGAGCATGTCTGTCTTGTTCTTTGTAGGGAACTGTTCTTGTCACCTCTGGGCATTGTTGTTATGTTTTTTTGGTTTGTTTTGATGTGTTTGGTGTTTTGTTTTTTGGCAACCTTGCCATCTCCTTGTGAGCTGTTGATCTGCTTATAAAGCAGAGCTCCAAAGAGGGGAGGCAGTTGATCACAAGGGGTTCTCCAGCAGAGAGCGTGAGACTGGGCCTCCCTTGAGTATTTTTCCTCTGGACAAATTGTTGCTTTCCTTCATTATTGCTCATGTCTAGGGGAATAACATACTCTCCTCAGTTTGTTCATTCATTCATTCATTCATTCACTCATTCACCCATGCATTCACTCACTTGTTTGTTTAATAAACCACAGTTATCGAGGCCCTTGCATAAGACCATTCCTGGGCTTGACCTCCAGGATGTAGATATAAGTAAGAACCAGCCTCTGACCATATATGTAACAGGGGAAACAGACATGTAGACTGAGAAATGCTGTAAACCATAGCAAGCAAGTCCTATAAGAGAGGTCAGAGACATGGAGAAGAAAAAGCTGGGACTTGAGAGTCAGACAGACCACAGTTGAATTTCCGACCCCAGCTTTTATTGCTTTTATATCTACTCCAGCAAAGGTTTGATGGAATGATGACATCTATCTTCCAAGACTGTTGTGAGGGAGAATTAAATTGGATAATACATAGTCAACACTCTATAAATATGGATTCTTCCTCTCCATGATCTAGGAGAATATAAAGGGAGTTACTCATTTTGCCTAGGCAAGTTAGGAGGGCTTCACCGTCGAGGTGGTTTTTGAGCTTGATTTTACAACACAGAGAACAGTTTTCTTTCTTTCTTTTTTTTTTTCTTGTGGAGAACAGGGTCTCGCTATATTGCTCAGGCAGGTCTCGAACTCCTGGGCTCAAGCTATCCTCCCACCTCTGCCTCCCTAAGAGCTGGGATTATAGGCATGAGCCACAGTGCCTGGCCAGAGAACAGTGTTCTAGGTGAAAATGGAGGGGGAAAACATTTCAGAAAATGGGAACAGGCATTTCCTTAATACCAACCCTAGTAAGGAAAAGACTGGTCTATTCAGGGCTGGAGATGTGCTAAGGTAGTGTTTGGTAGGCTGCTGAAGATCAGGTGGAAAGGAAGTTGGGAACCTGGTTATGAAGGGCTTTGGGTGTCCAGCTGAGGATTTTGAATTTTATTATCAACAACAAGGATATAATGGAGGTTTTTAAGCAGGAAGTGATGTGAATCATTTTGTGTTTTAGGATAATTCTGGGGGGTGGTGAGGGCAGGGCGAGTGTGGAAGTAGAAATGGAACAGAGGAGGGAGAGCAGGTAGATGTGTATCCAGAATAGACTACAAGCTGTCATGCAACAAACGTTTATTGAGCAGCTATTATGTGCCAGGCCCCCACTGAGCATTTGGAATACAAAGATGAATTGAATAGGATCCCTAGGGTAGATAGATAAATAGAGAACACAATGAACTGTTGGGAAGAGTTGTGCTAGAGGGAAGAACAGGTCCTGTAGAGGCCTTGGGGAGGGTCAGCTAATAAAAAATGCTGTGGACAAGGCCGCTCATTCATCCACATAGGGGTGCATACATCTCACAGCTCCCGTGTGCCACTCACAGACAACTTCGTAAGGTGGTCCTGGTCTTGAAATTATCCAGGAGGGAAGGAATACACGTTTGAACCAAGGGAGAGAAGTTCAGGAGAGGAAGCATTTAATTCAAAAAAGTATTCTGGAGTTGGAATTGACCATCAATTTGAGATAAGGATTAAGGGAGAGGAAGGAATCCAGGCTCTTAACAGTCAGTCGCTCTGAAGGTGCTGAGGCTTGAGTGTCTAAGGGAAAAGGAAAACTAGCAGAGCAGCTAATGGGAATGACTAGAAACCTGAGGGACCCCTGCCCTCTGAGCTTCGCTTCTCTTTGTCTTAGAACCTAACCCAGAGGGGGATGACTTCTCTCCACCCTACCCTGGGCTTTCCCACCTCTCTCTTCAGATTCCTATCTCAGTCCTTTCCCAGAAGAACCAGGTTCAAATCTCAGCTCCCTTACCTACTAAGTCTCCCTCTGGTTTGTGCGGTGGTGGAATGGGTGTGCTTTGTACCCTGTAAAACCCTGGGCTGATGCTAGAACTTTAACTGTCGTCATTGCAGGCAGCAGGTTGGCTTGGGTGGAGGGGAAGAGCATGGATTTGGTGAGCTAGAGATGGCGAGGAGGGTTAGGCAGTTGGTCTGGTTGAGAGATTCTTTCTGAGGAAGGAGGTGAGAGGAACAAAGTGGATCTCAGAAGTTCAAGGGCCTTCACAGGAACTCAGAGAACTTGCTGCATTGCCCTAGCACTTCTGGAGCTCAGAGAACTTGCTCAGAGAACATTGTTACGTTGCCCGAGCACTTTCAAAGCTCGTGGTGTCAGAGGAGGCTTGGAGGGAGGGACAGGAGAGGAAGGGAGCTCCTCCCACGCCAGAGTGAGTCAGGCCCAGGGCTGTGAGTGGCTGCGTGGTGTGGGCCTTCACACCACGAGTGTGTGTGTGTGTGTGTGTGTGTGTGTGTGTGTGTTTGACTCAGACCTGGTAACTAAATAAGGTTTCCAGGTGAACGTCCAGGTAAGGGAAGCCCAGCCTAGATGCTCAGGGCCCCCTGTGGCTTTGGTTTTCCTTGGGAGACAGCTAAGATATTTGGAAGGGATCTCTAACATGAGCCCAGAAGTATTTGCTTCTTTGGCTACACTATTACCTCATTCTCTGTTACCTGAGCCTCAGTTTCCACATGCGTAATATGGGATACCAGTCCCTCCCTCGCAGAGCTACTCTGAGATGAGGTGAGATTATAGAAGCAGAGCTCCATGCTGCCATAACACTAGCCAGGGTTTACTGAGTGTCAGGTGTTGGTCTATGTGCCTCACAGATGCATATTGCCTCATGAAAATCTTCACCACAAGCTGAGGTAGGTACGACTGTTCCCCAGTTTCGTAAATGAGAAAATGGATGCATAGACTGACTCTGCTCTGGTCTGCACTCTAGACCACCTGCGACACCCTCCTGGTGTTACTATCTATGCCTTAAAAGTTAGGATTGTCCTTCATCATGAGGGTGGGGGCGCGCCAATACCGCCTGCAAGGGAGCGGTGATGGAGAGACGGAGAAGCGGCGTGCAGAATGGACCGTGAGCTCCACACTGTGAGAGGCTATGGATGGGAAAAGAGAGTGGATGGAAAGCTCCTGAAAACTGAAAAGGGTGACGTAAGCATGGGATATTGTTGCCCCGGCCAGCACCTCATTCCCCCGTTATGGAAAGAGTAGAGTAAGAATGCTGACTCTAGGCCACCCCTCCTCCATTCCTGCTCAGATGTGCTCAGCCCTCGCAGCTGCACGCCTCCCTTCCCCCAACCTGTGGCCTCCACCCCAGGCGGGATCAGATATGGCCTTTGTCTTTCTGCCTGGCTGCTCCCTTTCAGGGATAAAGGCCTCTGTGTCTGGGAACACTGATAGTTCAGGGGAGCTTGAGGGACAGCTTTGGGAAGTCAGACAGGACTCCCAAAATAAATTCCTTTCCTCTCCACCCAGTGGCCACAGCTCCCCATTACCCTCCCCTAGGCTGGGTACCCCATTACCATGAGTTCTGGGGGCTATGGAGAAGGCCTCTGCTTTCTTGGGTCCCTGCTTAGGGGGAAAGGGGAAAACAGGAGAAAATGTGCCTTCCTGGAGAGGCACTGGGGGTGGGGGTTCAGCAGTGGTGGGCTGTGCCATACATGGCAGGGAGCTGTGAACAGCAGCGTCGTGGTGAGGCCTCCCTCCCCCCACCGCTTTCTCCATGTGCTCCCACCAAGACCAGCCATGGTCTCAGCAGTGCCAAGAGGCGGTGGGGACTCCTGACCGCCCATGCTGGGTTGGGAGGTGGCGGTTTCCATGAGGACATCATGTACTTCCTGCCAGGGGAAGACAGGTACTAACTATTCCCTTGCTTAAGGTAAGCTGAGAGTCATGGTGTGGAGGACAAAAACACTAATGCAATTTTATGTCATTTTATTATCAAAGTTATTACCAATGGCTACTGTTCACATGGCGTTTACTGTGGCTAAACAGTTTACATTATTTAGTTCATCTAATCTTTACGGTCATGTTTTATAGATGAAGAAACTGAGGCTCAGAGGGGTTACTTCACTTATCCCTGGTGACATTACCATTGAGGCAATGCCACAGTGAGATCAGGGTCACGCCCTTTGTAAAACCCTAGGCTGATACTAGGACATTAATGGCAAAAAGATCCCTTGTTGAATACTGTTTTTCCAGCTTCACCCTGTAAATTACTAGCTTAGTGACATCAGGCAAATTATTTAATTACTCTTAGCCTCCACATTTCCATCTGTAAAATGGGGTTAATAATAAGATACCTTAATAGCGGATGTTGAGGATTCAGTGAGGCAATCCACATAAAAGAATGAGCTCGGTGTTTTGGACATTCATTCATTTGTTTAGATGTGACCTGGATGCCAGCCGCGTGCCAGGGACTGTGCTGCATGCTAGATATGCAAAGGTGAGCAGCTGTTCATGGCCCCTGCCTTTGTGAACACAAGCAATTTCTACAAGGCACAGTGGGTGCCAGATATAAGAAGTGTTACATAAAAGGCAGCTATAAAAAAGTGGCAGAAGAAGGTGAGCCTTCTTTTGTCCACCTCCAAAGCCAGGTCGGGCTTAATACAAAGCCCGCATCTGGAAGGGGACAGTCACCTGTGCTGACTGAGAGGTCTATGCCCGGAGAGTGCTTCCCTCCTCCCTGGACACTCACTTGAATGAGAAGTGGACAAACTGGACTTCCATAATGGAGGACAGGGTGAAGCTTCCAGAAATTATAACAGATTCATTTATTTCTTCACTATTTTTAAAGCATGAGGCATTTTTTGTTTGTTTTGAGACAGTCTGGCTCTGTCACCCAGATTTTTGCAGTAGCACAAAATCAGCTCGCTGCAACCTCTACCTCTTGGGTTCAAGCGATTCTCATGCCTCAGCCTCCTGAGTAGCTGGGACTACAGGTGTGCGCCACCACACCCAGTTGATTTTTTGCATTTTTAGTAGAGATGGGGCTTAACCATGTTGCCAAGGCTGTTCTCAAACTCCTGGTCTCAAGTGATCCACCCGGCTTGGCCTCCCAAAGTGCCAGGAATTTTTCTAAGTGCTGAGGATATAGCAATTAACAAAATGAGAAAAGAAAATCTCTACCATCATGGACCTTATTTGGCTTCTGTCAGAGACAGAGACAATAAGCAAATTAATTAATAGGTACAATATCAGCTAGTTGGATCTTGATAAAATGGAAAATAATAAAGCAAGGGAAGGAGAATCCAGAGTCTGGTGGGCAGTGGTCCAATTTCAAGTAGTGCAGTTAGGAAAGAACTCACTCACTCAGAAGGTGATAATCAAGAAAAGAAGTGAAGGAGTTTGGGGAGTAGGCACGTTAAGGGAAAGAAGCATTCCAAGCCGGGCGCGGTGGCTCACGCCTGTAATCCCAGCACTTCAGGAGGCTGAGGTGGGCGGATCACCTGAGGTCAGGAGTTCGAGACCAGCCTGACCAACATGGTGAAACTCCATCTTTAAAAAAAAAAAAGAAAAGAAAAAAGAAGCATTCCAGGCAGAGGGAAGATAGATACAGAGGTCCCGAGGGGCAGATGCACCTGGTGTGTGTGAGGATGAGGCAGCGTGGATGGAGGGAAGTGAGCAGGGGAACTGGTGGTGGAGGTGAGGGGCGTGCCTGCACATGTGCACAGATCATGAGGGGCTACCACACTGCCATATGATTCTAATGGTAACGCCCAGACTCTACAGGTTAGGTAAGAGCACAGTCCCCAACAAGATCGCCCTGTTTCAGATGTCAGCTTCAAATTTGGGAGTCCCCAGGCCACCTGCACTTCTGACTAACTGGCTACAAATTCAGTGGTTCCCACAACCCCTTTGGGTTCAATACTTTGACAGAATGACTCTCAGAACTCAGGAAAGTGCTGTACTGTTACAGTTTTATTACGCAGGATGTGAATCTGGACGAACCAAATGAAGAGACCACGGGATGAGCTGTGAGAGGGTCCCAGGCATGGCGCTTCCATGCCCTCTCCCTGTGGAATCCAGACGTTTCACCCTCTCTGCACATCACTGTGTGACCAACCAGGAAGTTCATGACTCTAGGTGTCCAGAGTTTTCACTGTAGTTTTATTATCAAATCATTTGGCCATATGATCGAGTTCAGTCTCCAACCTCCTTCTCCTCTGGAAGCTGGTGTCACGTGGCTCAGTGCCCTAACCTTCTAGTCAAATGGTTGATCTTTCCAGCATCCTCAGCCCCAATCCAGAGTCACCTCATTAGCATAAACCCAAGTGTACAATGAATAACAAAGACATTTGTATCACCTGGGACGTTCCACGGGTTTAGAACCTCTGTCCCAGGAATCCGGACCAAGGCCAGAAAAATTCTTCATTATAGGACCAGAGCCTTGAAGGAATCCTAGGACTTGGGCTTTTACGTTGAATGAAATCGGAAGTCACTGGTAGATTTTGAGCACAGGAGTGACATGGTATAATTCACGTTTGAACAGAATTGCTGTGGCTACTATGTCAGGAGTAGATTGTGTGAGGAATGGGCAGGGGCAGAGAGACCGTTAGGCAGTTACTGCAGTAATCCAGGCAGGAGGTGATGACTTGGGCACCGCTGGCACACCTAGAGGCCACAGGGAATGGTCCGTTTCTGGGATTATTTGGAAATTAGAGCCAGCAGGACTTCCTTATGGATTGGATGGAGGGTGAGAGGGAAAGATGAGTCAAGGATGACATTGAGGCTTTGTCTTGTGGATCTGGAGGAATGAAGCTGGCTTTGACTGAGAAGACCAGGTTTGGGGGTGGAAGATCAGGAGCTCGATTTTGGACACATTGAGACACCCAAGTGGGGGTGTCCGGTGAGCAGTTTGAGTGACGCCACTGCAGCTGGAGGGAAAGGTCTGAGCTGGGATAGAACATGGAGGTAGAGATGAGGCTGTGCAACTGGTTGAATTCACCAAGGGAGTGAACTAAGGGAGGAGAGGGCCAGGCAGGGCCTTTCAACAGGACAAGGAGGAGGAACTATCAAAGGAGGCTGTGGAGCGGGCCGGGGAGTGGGAGGAAAACCAAAAGACTGTGGGGTCCTGCAAGACCAGGTGGGGAAGGTCTTTGAGGAGGGAGAGATCATCTGTAACAAGTGCTGCTGATCCGTTAAGCAAGATGAGGACGAAGATGAGGGCCGATGCTGGATTTAACGACTTGTAGGTCATTGGTGACTCAGCACTAAAAGTTCTGGTGTGAGTTCATGAGTGAATGGGAGGAGAAGGATTGTGTGCACCACTACACTTCAGGACTTTTGCTATAAAGGAGAGCAGAGCATGGAGCGGGTAGCTGGGCATAGGGTCAACAGAGGGGTTTTAAGAGAGGAGAAAATGCAGCCCCTTTGTATGCAGATGCCCATGGAAACAGCAGTTTAAGAAACAAGGGGTGGTTGGTCATGAGAAGAGGGACTCCGGGGACAAATCATAACTTTCCTCACATGCTTAAAGGACTGTCATATGGAAGAGAATTAGATTCATTTTATGTGACTCCAGAGAGGAGGACTAGGACCAATGGTTACAAGTGACAAAGAGGAGGATTGTAGACAGCCTAAATAAGAATTTTGTGCATCCATTTATTTGCTCACTTGGGAAGTCAGTGCTGAATGGCTGCTGCATGCCTGGCACTGGTCTGGGCACCGGGGGTCTTCATGATGAAGCTTCAGCCCTTTCTGGCTAATGGAAGAGGGCAACACAGACAAACACGATGGTTGTGCCATGAGGAAAGTGCTGACAGAGCCCCCCTGTCTGACTGGGGTGGGGAATGGGGGTTCAGGGGAAGGTCAGGCTGGGTGGAGAAGCCATCATTGCTGGCTGAGAATATTCCATCTTCTGATAACCGAGAGCCTATTTGGCCTGAATAAATGAGGCTTAAAAAGGCATTTGAACCTCAGTTATCAGGTACATTTTCTGGATGGCTAGGCCATGTAGATACAACCTTCATCAAAATGATGTCTGATAGATGGGCGGTACTTTATCATGTACAGAAAACTTCTAATCCTCCCAGCAGCCTGCCAGGATCATTCTGGTATCCCTGTTGTATAGTTGGGTGAACCGAGGCTCAGAGCAGTAAGCCTTGCCTAAGGTCACATCATTATTATAAAGATGGAGCCGGGGGCCAGAACCAGGTTCATGAGTCCCCAGTCCAGTGAACTCACCCTCCCAGAGCTGTGAAATGCTGAGGATAATTTACCTTCTCCCTTCTCTGACCCTTTCACAAAAGTACTTTGGGGCCAGTATTTGGGTCTCAGCTGAAACATTTCCTAACTCATGCCCTTCCCCTGATTTCTTGGGGCTTTTCCCCAGTCTGCTTTCTGCAAAAGAATCTACTCCGATGAAGCCAGACACTTTCCTGGCCTCTGCCTGGGGCTTTCTTCCCTGCTCCTCCGCTTTGGTTCCAACCCTCCTCTTTGCATCTTACCTCACATTCTCTTACTTTAAAAAGATCTCTGGGGCCGGGCACGGTGGCTCACACCTGTAATCCAAGGCAGGTGGATCACGAGGTCAGGAGTTCGAGATCAGTCTGGCCAACATGGTGAAACCCTGTCTCTACTAAAAATACAAAAATTAGCTGTGCATGTTGGCATGGTGATGTGCGCCTGTAATTCCAGCTACTTGGGAGGCTGAGGCAGGAGAATCACTTGAACCAGGGAGTTGGAGGTTGCAGT
Source organism: Cheracebus regulus (assembly GCA_963574635.1). NCBI lineage: Eukaryota > Metazoa > Chordata > Mammalia > Primates > Pitheciidae > Cheracebus > Cheracebus regulus. The sequence continues at coordinate 65,785 of CAUYQU010070989.1, read as the reverse complement.
GAGCTGAGATCATACCACTGCACTCCAATCTGGCAACAGAGCAAGACTCTTTCTCAAAAAAAAAAAAAAAGAGAGATCTCTGGACTTCAGGAGTGGTCTAAAATTATTCGATTCCTCTTACTTCCTAGGCCAGCAGTCCTGGGGTTCCTCTGATGTTGGTGAAAACTATTGCTCCAAAAAATTAGGAGAGTTAGATATCTAAATACTGTAAATAAGAAGGATGGAAGGAAGAAGGATAGGGCAAGAATAATAGTGATCATTAAAACTTATGTCAGGCTTACTACCTATGAAGTATTATTATCTTTTTTTTTTTTTAAAGAAGAGGTTTCACCGTGTTGGTCAGGCTGGTCTTGAACTCCTGACCTCAGGTGATCCACCCACCTTGGCCTCCAAAGTGCTTGGATTACAGGCGTGAGCCACCACACGCGGCCGAAGAATTATTTATGTTATCTCCGTTTTACAAATGAGGAAACTGAGGCACAGAGCGCTAAAGCAGGTTGCTCCAGGTTGAGTGGCAGAGCTGGTTACCGAGTGGCCATGCCTAGCTGCTGTGCTCCTCTGCATCCCTTAAGAGGGGAAGAAGGGGAGACAGAAGACTAGGACAGGCTTCTTTTCAGCACAATGGTTTTGAGCTGGCAGTGTGCTGAAGCTGTGGGGGAAGAAATAGATCCAGTCCTTGCCCACAGTGAACTCACAGCTACAGAATTACAGAACATCAAAGTTGGAAGAGATTGTGGAGATGTCATCCAAATTGGGACACGGGAAGGCGAAGTGAAACACCTACGAAGGAAAAGGGAACACATGCTTTTGCACACGTACAAAAATAGCATAAAACATACAAGTCAGCGGTTCAAGGCAGGCCATTAACAACTGAAGTTGAGCCCCTGTTACAGTAAATACACGTCTGCATGCTGCTGCAGGAGTGAAGTCAAATCCTTGCCCTCCAGCTGAGGGGAAACCGCACGAGGAGGAAATAGGATGACATTGACTAGAGAGTGTAAAGTATTTAAGATGTTTGAAAAATAACGAGCAGTCCAATTTGGTAGGAGTTGAGCTCACTTATGAGAGAGAGGTGAAAGGTAAGGTGGAGATACTAAGGGAGGTAATGCAAACTGAGCTCAGAGAGTCCAGAGAAGCAGTCAGGTGGGGTTTATCAGGAAAGGTTTTCTGTAAGAGGGGGCATTTGGGTTGCACTAAAGAAGAAAAACTTGGATTTGCAGGTATGGAGTCAGAATGAATAAGGTATTTGTAGAAGGAGGTGGTGTGGGAAGCAGAAAAGGAGGGAATTAACTTTCGGATTCAGTTCAATTCCGCAGATGTAAGTTGAGTGTCTACTAAGAGCCGTTCATGTTTGATCAGTATAAAAATGAATTAAAAACATAGTGCCTGTCTTCAAGGAGCTTTTAATTCAGGACTTCACAGAGTTAGAGGAGGATGCACAAGTACTATGGGAATTCAGGTGGGGCCCTTGGCTCAGAGTGAGGGTTTAAGGAAGGTTCTGGGGCCATAAGCTGGATCTGTGTCTTGAAGGATTGAGAGGAGTGAGCCAAGCGACGGGAGGTGGGAGCGTCCCGCGGTGGAGCACGGAGAGGATGGTTTGACGTGTGCAGACACCTCTGACAGTTGGAGATTCCTAGAAGGTGAAGTTCATGTGGAGCGAGCAAAAGCGAGTGCTGAACAGCTAAATAGCGGCTAGACTGAGCAGGGTCTAACCGAACTTGAACTTCATCTGAAGTCAATGGAGAGCCTTTGAAGGGTTTTTCACAGGGCAGTATTATCATTCGATTTGTGTTTCAGAAAGATTATTCTTGCAACTGTGTTAGAAATGGATTTAAGGGGACCAGGCGGGTGACAGGGGAACCAGTTAGAAGGTTGGTGCAGTACTCCAGGGGAGTGAGGACCAAGACCTCAAGCAAAGTGGTAGGGTGGAGAGGAAGGGAGAGAATTCAGACTTATTCAGGAGGGATATTCGGTGGTACCTGCTATGAGGTAAGAGAAGAAAGTCTGGGATCAGCTCCAGGTTTAAATGAAGGTAGGGAGGTCGCAGGATTGGTAGGCAGAAGGACCAGAGAAATGCAGCTGAAAATACCCTTATCACGGCAGCCATGGCCCCTCAGTGAATTGGGGAGGGTCATCAGAGGCAGAGTCCACAAGTTTTGTGGACTGAGCTGGTCTTCAAGTGTTGGTGAGCGATTCCTGGAAATCCCTGGATGGGGACCAAGGACTTGGCAGCTTTTCAGGTTTAAAGTAAGAAATCAGTGTCTGGAAGTGGAGATTGGAGGAGAGAGGGGTGTGCGTATGTGCACATACATGTGAGATGTGCTTGGAGATTATCTACAACATTTGGCCAGGAATTTCTGGGATCCAGGGACTACGGCACTTCGGAAGTCGTGAACACAGACTCAATGCAATTCTCCCCATCCCAGAGTTATGCAAAGGATCAAGGAAATTTCCTTGACTCCTTGATTTAATCCAGTCCTCTTATTTCACAGATAAAATACCTGAGGCACAGAGAGGTGAAGTGAATCCTCTGAGATCACACAGCTGATCAACAGTAAAGCCAGAAGCATAACTCTGGTCTCTCTGGACTTCTGATCAGGTGCTATTTTCACTCCCACCTTTCCTCCTCAGTTCTCACTCACGGTAAACATCCCTGAAACACTGAACATTGGAAATTTCCTTGACCCCTTGCAGAACGGTGGGATGGGGGGAATTGGATTCTGCCCATTAAAGCCGGAAGCCACTTGTTTAAGGGACCACTGAGCATCGCAGCACAGTGTGTTCAGTGTTCCAGGAACCTTCACCATGAATGGAACCTGGGGAGGAAAGTGGAGAGTGGAGATGGCACCTGCTTCGAAGTCCAGAGGGACCGCAGAGTTATGCTTCTGGCTTTACCACTGACCAGCTGTGTTACCTCAGGAGATTCATGTCATCTCGCTGGGCGTCAGGTATTTCATCTGTGAAATAAGAAAATTGGATAAAATCATCTCATGTGGGTTTCTTCCAGGCCTAAAATATCATCATTCTGAAGAATGCAGTCAGATATTTGCTCTAGGATTAGTCTGTTTGAGCCTTACTTTACCAAAATCCTACTTTTTCTGGGTTCTTGAAAACTTAAGAGCAGAAAGTTCTTCTTCATGTCTGCCTTCCCTTTCTCCTGCTTCAGTATGCACCTTACTGGGGAGAAAAGGCATCTGTCCACTGTTGCTCAGAATGAAGGTCCCCGCCTCATACTTCAGTTCTGGCTCCAGTGAATCAACTGTTCTGATGGTGAATGTGGTGCGTGGAGGCCGAGGAGCAGAGGGGCAGCCTGGTGTCATTGCAAGGTGTTCTCACACTCAGTCCATACTCGGTGCCTTCCCCTGTCCCCTGGCCTCTGTGCCTGTGCTTATGCTGTTCCCTGGAAGATCTTCCTTTCCTTCCTGTGGTCTTTCCTGAAGCAAGGGGAGATCTAAGAACCCTGACTCCCAGCTCCTACTTCCAGCTCTATCATTTGTAATGACAGATGATAAGTCATTATCATTAGTGGTTCATGGTCACACAATGAATACTTATAGATGACAGAAGTGGCATTATTGAAATAATAACAGTGGCTAATATTTTAAAATACTTGCTATGTGTGTACATCTCATTAGTCAGCACAACAGTAACCAGCATGTAGCCGCATCAACAGCAACACTAGAGTGACGATCACTCTATTTAACTTCCTGTTTCCTCCTTTTTGTGGAGACACAGTGAATGGATACCTGCTCTCTTCTCCCTTCCACTCTGTTCCTTCTTCCAACGTACTCTCTCTTGCTTACTATTCTCTGGGAAAAATGCAAGAGGCATTTTTCTAAAATCTTGTCTTCAATGAGTCCCCATCATCTATAGGATGAAGTTCATACTCCTTGGAATGACCTTGGATAGCCACTAGGCCACTTGCCATTGACTTCTGCCTCCCCATCACCACACTGCTCTTCTCCAGGAAGGGAGAAGGGTATGGTGTAAATGCCTTCACCGGCTCTCTGGTTACCCAAACTGAAAACGACCCCCCTTTCTCTCAGCTTCCACATCTCCTAACCATTAAATCCTGTTGATTGTACCCCTTCATTTATTTCATACCTATTCCATTTCTCTTTATCCACTGTCTTGGTTTTATATCCTTATAATTTTTCTCCAGGAGCTGTACGGCAGCTCCCTGCTCTACCTACCCTCCCTCCAACTACTGGCAGAGCCTTCTGCCTAATCACTTCTCTTAACTACTGTGATAAAAACCAAATTCATGATCCAGCATATAAAACTCTGCATGATCTGGCCCCAACCTACCCCCCTTGCCCCATCTCTCTTCCCTCTCTTCTCTTGAACTCTAGCTCATCAGAACCACTTGCTGCATACACAGTAGTCCACACACATCCATGCCCCTGAGCCCTTGAGAACATTTATCTTCTGCCTGGAGGAACTGCCCCACTCCCAGCCAACTCACCCAACATCCCCCTGTTGGCTTAGTGAACACCTATCATATTTCAAATCTTAAGTCGAAGTGATATCTCCTCTATTAAGCCTACCTGACCACCAAGCTGCCTTACTTTTATCATTGCACCTTGTATTAGTCCATTTTGTGTTGCTGTAAGGGAATACTGGAGGCTGGATAATTTATAAAGAAAGAGATTTATTTGGCTCACGTTCTGCAGGCTGTACAAGCATGACACCAATATCCACTCAGCTTCTGGTGAGGCCTCAGGAAGCTTTTACACATGGCAGAAGGCAGAAGGGGGAGCTAGTGTGTCACATGGTGAGAGATGCAGAGAGAGAGAGAGAGAGAGAGGAGGAGGAGGTGCCTGGGGAGGGCACCAAGTCATTCCTGAGAGATCCACCCGCATTACCCAAACATGTCCCATGAGACCCGCCTCCAGCATTGCCAATCACATTTCCACATGAGATTTGGAGTGCACCAACTTCCAAACCATATCACACTTAGACAGACTGGCTGTCTTGCCTGGTTGGGGCTCTAGGAAGAAGAGGAGCACCCAGCACCTGCCCCAGGTGTGTGCCTATGGCCTTCACCCTCAGCCACCCCTCCCTTGTCGCTGGTCACGTCACTGCTGTCACATTTGGCTCTAACAACACGTCCACTGCATGTTGTGTTGATGTGCGTAAGTCTGTACCCACCTGTACATTCCTTGAGAGCAGGAGGCATGTGGGATTCTACTTCCTGCCTCCGTCCCCCAGCACAGCACCTGACACACAGTAGGGTAAAGGTGCATTACATATTGCATGGATAAGTGAATGAATGACATTCGAGACCTGGCACAATCTGGTCAGAGTCTAGCTGTCCTTTCTTATCTTTCATAAACAATAACAATGCAGCATCTTAAGGGTGCCATGCACAAGTAGCTTGCAAGTGTATTTAAGGGGATTATCACTTTTAATCCTTACAACCCTGCCCTTCCGCAAATACCCAGTGACTCAGCCACACCAGACTCTTCCCCAGACACACCACACGCTTCTCTGCCCATGTCCTTTCTGTTCTTTGTGCCCAGAGTCCCTTTACTCCCATATTTCCTGGTTTGAGGTTTAATTTTGCCCCTTACACAGGCCCTTCTCAGATTCACCCTCTCCTCCTTTCCCATTGTTGAAATTGATCATTTTTCTTCTAAACACTAAAGCTGACGATTTACCTTAGCCTCCTATTTAGCTGAAGCTAAATATGATTTAATATAAATTTCTCAAGGACAAGGCTATGCCTTAAATAATAGAAATTTAATACAGATTTCTCAAGGACAAGGCTGTGCCTTATTAATCCCCTTGTTCTATGGGGCTCAACATAAACTCTGGCACATAGAAGGTCCTTGATACTTGTTTGCTAGTTAAAATAGAATGGAATTGAACGGAATCAATTGTTTAGGTTTCAGAGTTCTTCCAGTTTTTGCTGGAACCACAGACCAGAAGGAATTAAGAAAGTGGTGAGGGATGGATTGAGACTGAGGGTGGATGAGAGCAGGACCAAAGTGGGGTGAGGCTGCTTAACCGTGACGGGATCTCATTCATAGAAGTTATATAAACAAGATTTCTTGCCAACAAGTTGCCTGTGGATATTTATGGAAGCATCCCTGTTACTATTATTTAATTTTTTATTATCCCAACAGCACGCTGAGCTTTGAGTAATGTGCTGATGGCCAACCTACGCCTGTGCCAAGAACTTGTCAGGACATTTTCTCAAAATGGTTCTCCAAGCCCCCTCCCTATCCTCAAAGAACTCACACCACCTTGAGAGTTGGAAGGCGTCTTCCATGTCTTCTGTCCAGCCATTCACTTTACAGATGGGGAAACAGGCCTACAGCCATGTGGCCCACCCACGGTCCTCCTGGCAGTAAGTGGCAGAGCTGGAGTTCAGGTTCAATTCCGATTTCCAGCTGATATGTTTTCTGCTGCTCTCTCTACTAAAACCTGCCCTTACCAAATTGTCATTAGCATTCCTCATATTCTATCTTCCTCAATTCTGTTCAGTTCAACAAATATTTATTTTATCGAGTACCTACTCCTGCAGAGAGACCTGTGCTGGGGGATATTGAAACAATAGAAGGATGGGGAAGATGGAAGTTCCTGATCTTGACAAGTTTACTACCAGCACTGTGGGTGGAGGTGGGAGGTGACTGGGGGTGCACTTTTATTGAGCACAAGACCAAGCATCTTCACACGCATTTCTTTGGGCTTTCTCGCTTCCCCCTTTGTTGGGCTATCCACCATGAATCACGGTTTTTCCGTGGTTGAAACTGGAACTCAGAGAGGCTGCACTGGCCCCTGATTGACACTAAGTGCCTGCCCTTGCGACTCTGCTGCCTGCCTTCCCCACTGAATGAATGAGAACAAAGAAGACTGGGGTTGCCTAGCCTATGCTCGGCCCACCTGAAGAAGATGGGAGCACAGAAAGATATCAAACCAAGGAAGGGGAGGCGGCCACTCTGCAGCCCCTAGAGCCTGACATTTGCTGTCATCACTAGCTGTTTGCACTTTGGCAGCTCCACTCTCTTTGGTACCTCTGGCCCCCTCCACTTCCTTGTGGAAGAAACACGGGTTAAGTCCTTTACTTTTGCTACCCTCATTGAGCAGAGGATTTAAGAAAGATAAAGCTGGTAGGTCTGGGGGACCTGAAGGTGGGGTATCTTTGTTGGGAAACAGGAGATTTATGTGTCAGTAGCCTCAGTTTCCCCAACCTCATGGGCAAGAGCGGCAGCCCCCCTTCTTGTGCCCTGGCCATCCAAGGGCCATCTCGGGAATGCTAACACGTCATTAATTTGTGTGCTTTGCAAATGCTTTATTGGTAGCTCGTGGTGTTGAAAGTCATGTTATTATGAGCAGAATTTATATGTCGCCAGGGCTGCCTGGCACCCTCCCTGTGTCTCCTTCCAGGCACTGCAAATATTGAAGGCTGGCTTAGAAAAGAATCAAACCTACCGGGCTTGATATCTATGCACCCTGTAGATAAGGTTTTAATTGAAAATTGGTTCATCTGGTCCCCATGCCTAATTACAAGGTGCCTGCACTGCCAGTGGAGCACGTGGATAGGAGCCCGGCACCCTCTAGGAAGGCCTGGGGTTGGGGTCCCACGTGGGGATGGCAGTGAATTTGGCAGCTTTACCTCTTCCTCTGGTTTCTTACCCATGAGCAGGCACTGCTGTTTGCTGGGAGGACTCTCCCTCAGTCCCGTGCCCCTCCCTCTCCGGCTGGTGCTTCTGCAGTGAGGACAGGATGCAGCTCACTGCCTGCTTCCTCCCTTCTGCCCTGCCTGGGATATGCTCCTCCCCCCTCCCATCCTGCCCACTCCTTTCCTTTCAGCCCAAATGGGCAAAATCAGTCCCTGTTTGTCAACACCATTCTCTTTCACACCTCTGGGCCTGCCTGGAGGCCCCCTCCCCCTTCCAGGGCGCCCCTTCCCCATCTGCTTTGTACTCTCCTCTCCCGAGAAGCCCCTGCAGTCATGATGACAGATCATCTGCCCTTGTGTCCCTTTCCCAAGGACTTGCCTTTCCCATCAGGCTGGAGTGTCCACCCCCACCTGCAATTCCTCCTCACAGGGCAGGACAAGGTTCTGCACCTGGGGAGTGATCAGCATGGGTCTAGGGGTGAGGGAGCCGGCCAAAGAGCCCCTGAAGGAGGATGGTCATGGGAGAGGCAGGGGTCAGGTTGGCTGTCTTGCCTGGTCAGGGCTCTAGGAAGAAGAGGAGCGCTCAGCACCTGCCCCAGGTGTGTGCCCATGGCCTTCACCCTCAGCCATCCCTCCCTTGTCCCTGATCACATGTCACTGCTGTCACATTTGGCTCTAACAATAATTCCCCTGCTGGAGAGCAGGAGGAAGAATTCATTTTCCAGCTCCAGCCGGGCGACTGTGAAATATGATTTCTAAAGTGTTAATAATGCATCACGTTTAGATAGCACTTTACATCTTCCAGAGCAGCTGGCTGGGTGGGGGTGATGGCAGCCTGGGTTTGGGGCTGTGGGACTGACTTCTGGGTTTCATTTCTGAACTTCTCATGTGGAACATGTGCCTACTCCTTGGTGCCTTAGTTTCTCCGTCCAAAACGGGAGGAATCATTCAGTCTTGGCCTTCTGCCAGGATATGGGGGTGCCATCTCCTGGCATCTTTGCCACACCCATCTCTTTCTTCCAAACCTTCTTTTATGGTTTTTTCATCTTCTAGAAATACTCCAGCATTCCTTCCTTCATTCAGTCATCAAACCCTAATTAAGTGCCTGTCGTGTGCCAGGACCTGAGATGCAGAGAGACTACTGCCTTTGGAGCTCTCGGGAGTGGAGGGAACAGAGGCGTGAGTCCAGTGCCCCTAGCACTGTGGCCTAACGTGAAGGGAGCTGAGGGTTGACACCTCCACCCGGCTTTATTTGGGGTGTGGGGATGCGTGGAATGGTCTCTGCAGGATACCAGAGCTTCCGGTAAATACCAGCCAGCTCTTTCTGTTATCCCAGAAAGGAAGCCCTGCCTTGTGTTTGGTGGTCTGCTCAAAGCCACTAACCCGTTAGGGACCTTGACTTCCTAAGATCTGGAATCTTCCTCAGTCCTCTCTGCTGTGCCTTCACTTGTGTGCGAGATCAGTACTCCTGTCTTTTAATTTCTCTCCAGGGCTTTTCACAGACCTAGAATATTCCTCTCTATTCAGGCCACTGAGCCCTTTCCCACCATCACCTAAAGGCTTGGGAGCTATTTCTCCATTAGTCAGTTTATATCCATAGCCACTACTTCCAGGAAGGCCTCCTAGGAAGATCTGAGGGAAAGAGAAGATGTGTAATAGTTTTATGGGGTCATCCCTGGTTTCCGCATTGCTCCCACTCAAAAGTCAGTTGCCCTTGAAGTGCCAGAGTACCCAGGTGCTCCACTCTTTGCAGCAGGTGGTCCCCTGAAAAGCATACAGAAATTCTGTTTTTGTAGGTAAAATCATATTAATTTCCAAGAGACCTGGATTTCTAGTTTCCAGCAGTCCTGCTTTTGCCACCAACTGTCTGCACTGCCTTTGGACCTCAGTGTCCTCATCTGAAAAACGAGGCTATTGAAAAGGTGGTCACCAGAGGCTTTCTCTAACCTTTTTGGATGACACTGCTACTTCAAACAATTCCTTGGTGAATTATTAGGTAAAGAGAAGAAGCCCTTTGATAAGCAGGTAATTGCCTTCCAGCTGATTGATTTCGCAGGGTGAGTTGGGGGCTGGTGGTTTTCTGGAGAGGCAGCTTGGCTGTGCTCAGTAATGTCCTCACAGATGGCTTGTGTCTTCAGCCGCGTCTGTGGCCTGCGGGTCTGGCCCAGAGTGGAAGCTCCCAGAGGGCCAGGCCTCGGGTTCTGTAATTCTGTTTGCACTCTGTCCTGCACCACCAGCTGGATTCTGACGCAAAGCTTTGTGGCGCCCGGGATGAAGAAGACACTTCCTCCCTGCCCTCAGCCCGTCTGACTCCTCTCACTTCCTAGGAAGACAATTCCTCACCAAGTTTTCCCAACGGGTTGTGCTGCCGCTGCTGCTCAGCTGACACCATAGCTGACGAGTTATTAAAAATCCTTCATTATTATTCTGTGCTGTCTGTCTCCCTCCTCCCTCCCTGCCCTGCCCCAGGCTTCTAAGGCCCATGGCTGTCACTGAGAAATGCCTGGAGGCCCCTAGCCAAGAGCTGAGGCAAGCTTTTCCACCTCCTACCTCAAAGTGGCCCCCATAGATGTTGGCAGCCAGCCAGCGGCAATGGGTCTCACCCAGGGCTGGGGATTCTGACCCCTGAGTTCCCGACTCTGCTTTCTGCAGGTCTCCAGGAGCTAGTGCAGGTACTACGAGGCTCAAAGGTCTTTATACAAGAAATAGTTGGCAGCCAGAGAGGGATTTTCAGTCCCTCGGGGATCTTGGTTAGGGAGACATCTCTTAGGTATGCACGTTGCAGACGACATCTGGGACCCAATGCTTCATCCCCTGGGGAGAGAGTGACAGGCCAACTCCATCATCCCATTCCCGAGCTGGGGGTCCAAACCCAGCTCATCTATCACGCGTCCTAATAATCAGATTTGGCTGCGGCAAGAACAGAACATAATACTCAGCTCCTCTCCCAGATGCCGCAGCGGACAGGTCCTGAGAGACGTGGAGGGCCTTGCTCTTTGGAGAGGCAGAGAGAGAGGGGCGGGACCTTCTGGGGACATCCCTGCTCCTGAGCTGTGGGGCAGATGGAAGGGTCTTCAGAGCAGCTCCACACCCTTCACAGAACCCTCCCCACCGCGTGTTTCTATGGGCACGCCATAGCGCACTCCTGCGCCCTGGGTCTGAGCAAAGGACCCCAGGGTCAGGGCTGTGGGTGGGAAGATGTTTCGGTTCTGCCTTGCAAACTGGAGTCCTTTCACTTACTCCCTGTCAGATTTCTTTCTGCAGGAACTGGCCTCTTCACATCTAACTCATTCTTATTGCTGTCTAAAGCATCAGGTCCCTTCGTCCGGAGCCTCACAGCCTTGGCCCAGCCCTCAAACCCATGTGCAGTCCCAGCTGCTAGCAGCCAGTCCCTGGGACAAGAATAGGCCCATAGGGCAGAACGCTCTGGGCGTCTGGGTTCGAGGCAAGAGTAAGCGTCCACAGTTGCCTGACAATTCAGGGGCCAACATGTCCACTTTGGCTTGGCCTCCAGGTTGAGTTGACATCTTCTGTTTGTCTCTACCTTGGTTTGCCTAGATGAATTCTGAGGACCACCAACTATCCAGAAGGTGGGGGCAGGAAAAACCTGGGATTTGAGTTAGGTGAAATGAGATTGTGGTTAGGAAAGTGGCCTTTAGGATTCGGGTGGGGAATATGCAGAGCGGGGGTGTGGGATTGACTGGCGCTCAGTCTGAGCACTGGGGTCGGCAGGGGTGGGGGTCATCCCTACCCAAACCCTCATCAGCCTCCCCCGTGAGCCTGTCTCAGCGTTTCTACTCACCCCAAATTCTGCACATCTGGGGGCACCTAACTCTGCTCACTTGTCTTGCTGTCCTGTGTCAGTATATCTCAGCCTCAGAACCGCCCCAGATGCCAGAGGAGGAGCCAGAAGCAGGTGACTGATGAAGGTGCCCACTAAAGCTTCACACAAAACTGCCTAGAGAGGAGCTGGATTCAGCTGTGGCAAAGAGGATACCCGACCTCCAGGTGTAGGAGAAACCTTCAGAAAGCAGCCTGCCTCTTCTCTCACTCTTTCACTCCATCTCTGATTCTTCCTTTTCCTTTCAGATCTCCCTATGTTGCCCACCCCCAAGGAATGGGGAGGTGATCTCTCATCCCTCCACCTCTGTTGTCCCTGGTGTCTGCAGTAACCTAATGATTTCTCATTTAGTTGTTCAGGGCTGGATGCAGAAAGGCGCCTTTTGATTGCTTGTGACACCTATCTCACAACAAATTTAGCACCTCGTTTCCTGGACAAGGCAATATTCCCCCTCGATTATCTCCCAGCAAGAAGGACAGGGTGCCATGCATTCCAACGAGCAGCCTTTGCTTCCTGATTTCAGAATCAATCAAGCTCACAGTCCTCCGATGGATGGATGGATGGATGGATGGGTGGGTGGGGGATTAGGTTCTCAGGGGAGCACAGGAGAGCTCCAAGAACAAGAAAGGGGCAGAGGGCAGAGCAGGGCACAGGGAACCCTCTGGAAGCCCAGCCCTTAGTGGGTTTATGGGCAGAATTCTCTGAAATGGAAGGTGGGGACGGGAGCAGTTTAACCACGACTCAGGTAGTTCTGAAACTTCCTTCTCAAACCACTCCTGAAATGAGGGTATTTCATCCAGTCACCTCCTAAACTCTGGGCAAGGAGACAGCCCTGGAGTCATACTACTTCACCCTGGAGCAAGATAAGAGCAGAAGAAACACTTCCCCACTTCAAGCCCCTACTCCAGCATTACTCAGTACCTTGTATTGCCTGGAAACGACTCTTCCTACAAAATAACTTGCTCCTGGCTGGGATGCCAGGAAGAGCAGGAATTCTAGGGATCTGTCCCATATGACTGATGAGGGGAGATGAAAAGAAATTTCTCCAGCCCAAGAGGCAAGTAGAGACAGTTGGAGGGATGGGTTGGGAGTCTCCTCAGAAGGGGATTAAGGGAGGAGGAAGGCGCAGCAGGAAGGCGCAGTGGAGGGGAAAGGGCAGATTGAAATGAGAGACCAGGCTGGGCGCGGTGGCTCACGCCTGTAATCCCAGCACTTTGGGAGGCCAAGGTGGGCGGATCGGGAGGTTAAGAGATCGAGACCATCCTGGCCAACATGGTGAAACCCCGTCTCTACTAAAAGTACAAAAAATTAGCCGGGTGTGGGAGTGCGTGTCTGTGGTCCCAGCTACTCGGGAGGCTGAGGCAGGAGAATTGCTTGAAACCAGAAAACGGAAGTTGCAGTGAGCCGGGATCGCGCCACTGCACTCCAGCCTGGCGACAGAGAGAGACTCTGTCTCAAAAAAACAAATAAATAAATAAATAAATGAGAGACCAGGGGACTTCTGCAGGACATGGGAAAGGAATCAAAGAAGGAGAGAGAGAGAGATAAGAACTCAGCCGAAGACAGAAGGGTCCCATGCATCAAGACAGAAGTGTGAGAGCCTTAAGCTGTGTGGGGCAGTGGTGGAAGGAAGGAGGGTGGGAATGGGTACAAATGGCTCATCCTGGTGGCTACAGACAGGGAGACTGAGAAGGAGGGGCAGAGGTCAGAGACCCCCCGGAATGTGAGCTGTGAGAGAGGACAGAAGTCATCAGCGCCCCGCCCAGGAATGCAGGATGCAGCCTCCCTGCTGGGAAAGGCGCAGGAGGAGCAGAAAGGAAAGGGGAGGGGGCTGGTCACTAGGAGGGGTGGCAGATGGTCGCTGTCGTTAAACGGATTCCAGTAAGTCCAGGAAGCCTTAGACAGCACAGACAAGCATGGGTAAGCAGTGGGAGAAGAGAATCAGGGAGCAGAGACTTGGAGGAAGGAACTTACACAGAAACCTCATACCAACCTGTGTGTTTACATATAATCTAAACGTATTCCTACTTCAACCCTAACCCCAAACAGTAACCCCGAACCCAACCTCCACCTCAACACTAATTCCAACCCACACCTAATCCTAGCAATCACTGTAACCCCGAATCCTAACTAGAACATGAGCTCTTGAAGAGGCACAGCATCTCAAGTCCCCTCAGAGCCAGGTACAGCATAAGTGATCAATAGACGCTTATTGAATAATGAGAACATAATAAGCCAAACCTTAGCTCTATCCTTAACAGTAATCGCTGCTTCAATCCTGACCTCCCCACCGACCCCTGCCTACCCAAATGCTCATACTGAGCACTAGTCAATCCCACACCCCAGCTCTGTGTATTTCCCACCCTAATCCTAAAGGCCACTTTCCTAACCCCAATCTCATTTCACCTAACTAAAATCCTACTTTTTTTCTGTCCCCACCTTCTGCATAGATGGGGAAGCTCAGTTAGAATTCATCTAGGCAAACCAAGGTAGAGACAAACAAAAGATGTCAACTCAACCTGGAGGCCAAGCTAAAGAGGCTTGTGTAGTCTGGGAAGACTGCCTGGAGGAAGGGGATTTGAAGGTTGCATAGCAGGCTGTGGATGGATGTAGGTCTGCTGGGAGATGGTGGAGTGACTGGCATGTGGACAAGTAGGTTACTCTCTCTTTCTGCTAAATACTTGCCTCCTTCATGGAAATGAGGCCACAGAGCTGCCCTGGTGTTCATATGCTTCAGGGTCTCAGGAACAGTCATCAGTATGCACGTCCTAAAGAGAAAGTCTTTCCATGTGCTCACACCACAGACTTGCAATTGGTCACCAACACCATGTCCCCCACCAATATCCTGTAAATTTCTAAGAGTGGTAAGATAAGTAGTTTCAGCTTCCCTGGCCTTCTCTGCTCTTGGGGCATTTGTTTTCCATCTGACAAGGAAACTGAGTCAGGCACAGCAGGGAAGAACAAGAGCCCCAGCCTCATCAACCTTGAAGTTCTACCTCTGAGTGCTCCTTCCTCTATGCAAGCCTCTGCCTATTGAATGCTGCCATATTGAGACCTGCTCCTACAGCTCTTAATTATGGAGCCTCCACTCCAGGCTTCCTCAGCTCCCTGCAGCAAATTAACACTCTCTGCCCCTTGCACGTGTAGAGTGAACCGAGTTAGATGGATCGATTCAGCAGCCGGTTGGAACTGCTTTTACTTTATGCAGAATTGATCCAATGACCCCAACCTGGGGATTCTAGGAGCGCCTTTGCAGGAAATCTTTTTAATGGAGATTAATTGGAAATCCCCAGCATGTCCTGCTTACGTTCAGAAAGTGCCTCATTCTCCCTTTTGGTGGCTATATACCAACACTAGTATGTTGACGTGTGCTAACACGTGCACGCTTACCTAGACAGGTGAATGCAAACAAGCACACATGTGTCCCCCCTTGCACGCAGATACAAAACACACTTCTATCACCATCTCAGTCTCACCCTTTCTGATTCATCTGGAGCCCGTCCCCAACCCTTATCAGGCTGACACACACGGCTCTGTGCAGCTTAGATGTGCCACAGCTTCCACTCTGGTCTTCCTGAATCTTTACCTCTTTCTTTGTCTATGTCCATTCTCTCAATAGCCCAGAAGTTTCTGGAGGGCAGAGACTTGAGAAATGTTCAGAAAGAGAAGGTGTTAGATTTTGAAAGATGTCTGATCATGGTTCCAATGTATTTATGCCTGAAACCCAGCCACTTCCAGCTGCTCACTGGACTTTCATGTTTCTATGTCTTGGCTCATGCTATTCCCTTTGTTTGAAATACTCTTCCCCCAGTTGTCTGGCTGTTGAAATAATATTTCTTGTCTTCAATGCTCAATGCCTTTCTTGCTGATAAATGTGTATCTATTGAATACCTACTCTGTGCCAAGCAAGGCCACCCGTGTCCAACGTGCGAGGCTATAGCAGGGGACCAGAACTATAAAAGGCTAACAGTATGAGTTACGGCCCAAGGGAAGACCAGTTTGGAAGTCAAATATGAAAAAAGATCACTGTTTTTGTTCATTCAACAAACATCCATTAAGATATTCACTCAACAATCATCTATTAAGGCTGTAAGCTCTTGAGTGGAATAAGACCCCCATGTCCATGCCCTCCGGAGTATTCAGATCTCACAGGTTCCCACGTCATTGTCTCCACCAAGCTTGCCCTGATTTCATCTTAGCAGCATTGGCTACTACTGCATGACACTGGTAGAGTTTTTCAGCACTTAATTTGCTGTGAACTCATTTGTCTCCCCTGCTAGAAAGTGAGAGCAGGAAGCTTCCCATTTTCCAGCTTACCCATCCCATCGAGCACACTGCCTGGCTTCCAGGAGAGCTGTGCTCAACACACCAGCGAGGCTGAGCTGTTTCTAGGATCCTAAAAGGCTTTGCTTTCCCAACTTCACACTGCTGTCTATGCCCTCTGCCTTCCCAGGACATTTTCTTCTCCCTTCTCTCGCTGCTTACCAGGAAAACTCCTACCCATCCCTCAGAGCTTGTCATAGAAATGGCTTCCTACAGGATGTCTTCCTGCACCTCAGGCACTTTCCTCCATGTGGCCCCATCATGGCTGCCTTCACACTCGGTGTTTGGGTATGTCTACTGGACCTTAAGCTGACGATGGCAGGACTAGGTCTGCCATGTTCACCTTCGTATTCCAGGGGACAGTGGGCCCTGTCCTGGGATGAGGCTGCATATGGTGATGTGAATGTGTTCTGTATTGAATGTGGCAGGCATTCAATAAGTATTTATTACATGAAAAAGTGTATATTGAATCGAGTTTATTTTCTCTGGAGGGTGGTGTTTTATACATTCATCCTTAATTCAGTAATCAAACAATAACCAAATAATAAGCATTTATTAATAACCAAACAATAAGCATTTATTGAGTACCTGCAGTGTATGTGAATGATGCATGACTAAGATTACATATATTGCCTCAAGAAGTTTGTCATCTAGTCATCTGGAAAAGAAGCCAGAATAAAAAACAGTATAGCTTCAGACTAAACTCCAGGTCTGAATCCATGTGATTATGTTCAAGTCTCATTACCGTTTCCCTGACATCTTATGGTTAACTGCCGTGGGGAAAAGGTTTTACGTATACCTTTGACTTCCATCCTAGACTGTTTTTTGACCTGTTCTTTCCCCTTCAGATGGCCCTGTTTAAAGAATTCCTTCCTCTAAACTTCGAGTCCACCCTAATTGACCTGTTACAAATTAATTACTTGGGTGTAAGTCCAAAGTCAGAAGAAAATATATGGTGTATAAATAGAATCCTACAGCACCAGAATTGAAAGAAATTCTAAATATTGCCTAGAGCCCTCCAGAGCATTTCTGCCAGGTGGCCATCCAGCCTTATCTTGAATACCTCTAGTGATGGGAAGCTACTGCTATGTGCTATTAGAAAGTTCTTACGTGAATAACAGTATCTATTCCTTGGGATCTACAGCTGTTCATGTTTATCCTAGGGCTTGTATGGAAGGCGCGGTGATGGGGTCTGGGGACACCAGTGTTATGGGCATGTCTAGTGTCTGCCAAGCCAGACTTTCTTAGAGGTACTAGTGTGGATCCAGGGAGAATCGATGTCTAAAGCATTCATCAGAGCCCTGCACTGTCTTTCACTGTCCCATAGTAGTTGCTCACCTCGCTCATAGACTCAGATAGTCTATCTGGAAATTCTAAAGAAATCTGCAGAGTTACTTGTGATGACGGGTTCCAGCCTCTGGAAGGAGAATAATGTCTGTCACCTAAACCTGCTGGCCATTTTTTTTTTTTTAATTTTGAGGTGGGAAAGAGGGGCAGGAGGCGGAGTGGGAGGTGAGAGGGCATAGCAAGGTAATAAAACTTGTTAAAATTAGAAACAGAACTGTCCTTTAGAGTGCTTGCCGGGTATCAGAAGACCTGGATTTACTTCTGGTTCTTTTGGTTTCAGGGTCAAGGAGAGAATGCCCTTGACTGTCGCCCAGCCCTTTACGGATTTCTGAGTTGAGGATGTTTATTCTGGAGACTGTTCCTAAAAGTGCCAGGAGACCTCAGGAGAGGGTCTGGGACCAGCCTGCATTTCTTCCTGGGCTTCCAGCCTGTTGCAGGGACCCAGATACCATCCTGGCTCCTCTCAGACTGGGCTTCAAAGCTCTGTTTTGTAACAGTGGTAACTAAGAATGTTGAAGCAAGCAGTGAAGGTTTTCAGAGCACAACTTCCACTTGCCCTCGTTCTGGAGCCTGTAGGGAGGTGTCGTGCCCAGAGGGGATGGTTTTTACGTGAAAGAAGGGAATGGGGTTAGACCCCAGGAAAAATTTTGTGCCTGCCCAGGAAAAGGCAGGATGGCAGGAGATGAAACTGATTGACCTCCCTTCTAAGAGGGCAAGGTTCGAGAGCCCGTTGAGAGCCTGTGGGAGGGAGGGGAGCTGTGAGCCCGTCTTGGTTTGGGGGGAGACAAAGACCCTGCCCTCTGTTGCCTTGTGTGTTACCTCAGCTATAGCCCACCTCGTTCTCTTCCCTCCCTCCTTGGCTAATCCTTTCAAAACGTCCTTCCATTTCCCAAGGCCTTCACTCCTTTCCTTTGATCTGGAAGCTCTAGACCTTCAGATGAGGCCCGAGGATGGGGAGGATGGGAATTGCAGCCCGGATTTCTGCCCGAGGGGGCCCTCCCCGCCCCCAGCCTTCTCCAGCTCCTTCTCCCTCGCTCCTGTCCTTATCTTCGTTCACATTTTCCACTCCCAGATGGTCTCCTTGCGTTTTTTTTCCTTGATTCTCACTTCTCATTTTTTATACATTTTCCCAACCTTCTCTTCCATAATTCCTCTCTCCCCACCTTGTTTCTGTTTCTTCTTTCAGGGAAGGAGGGTTTCCGGGAAGCGCCTCTTCTTGCCCCACCGTCAGTGCAGGAAGCGTAGGCTTTGGGGTGCACCTGCTGCTAGAGAGGGGCCCTCTGTCATTGTGAGGCCAGCGCCAAAGCCACCGGGAATTTGGAGACGTGCCCACCCCATGTACCTCCCTCCCTCACGGACCCTCAGCTCCTTCAAAATAAAGAACGGAGGGGTGACCGTCAAGGTCTTTCCCACCCACCTCTCGTCATTTCTCATTCAGTTCTCTTCTCTTCCCCTTGCCTGTCTCTGTCCTGTCCCCCGTTTCCTTCATACCGTGGTGTCCTCTGGGCACCTTGCTTCCCTACCCGACCTGAAAACCATCTTTAACAGCCCCTTGCTCACTTCCCTCCCCCAGCTTTCTCTTTGGTCTCCATCGCTCTCCGTCTCTGCCTCCGATGCTTTCTTCCCATCTTTTTCTCTTCCCAGTCTGCCTTTGCACATCGAGGCTCTCCTTCAGTGTTCTGCGTCTTCCCTTCCCTCCCACCATGCGGACCCCGGGGATTGCTGGAAAGTCAAGCCTTGGCCCCTGCCCCCCTGTGCTCCTGCAGGGCCTGGATGGGGTGGACGGAGGCCGCCCTCCCTTGCTGCTTTCCCAGCCCGGCTCCTGGTGCCTTCCTCCGTCTCCTGCCGCCTTCTCTGGCCCTGGCCTAATTTCTGCTCTCTTGCCTCCTTCCCGCTTTGTCTTTTGCCCTCCTTCCTCTTAGCTTCCTATCTGAACTAAGTCCCTGCCTGCCACCTGCCTTCTGTCTCCCCCGCCTTCCTTCTCTTGCCCACTAAAGCCAAATTGAAATTCAGGTTTTCAGCAGAACCATCCACGAGCCCGGCAACCCCGTTTCTGCTCCCGCCTGTCGGTGGCACCTGCTATAGCCAGCACATTTAGGCTCCCCGTGCCATTGTCCTTCCCATGAAACATACTCAGGGGCCCCTGCCAGGGCACATTTGCACAGAGCTGGCCTACTAGGCCTGGCCCAGGTGCCCTGAGCTAGAGGTTGAAATGGGGCAGGTGGGAGTGTTTCCAGCCACCACTGCCAGCCTTTTCCATGTAGAGCTCAGAGTCCTGTGAGTGGGTCTGGGTTGGCAGGTCGCTTCAGAGAACCCCGCCTGCCTGACTTTTATCCTCCATGCACCACCATGAGCCCATTGGCAGGGATGTGAGAAACGCTGATGGGAGTTTCTAATGGGAAAAGAAAGGACGGCCTCTCTTCTCCCATGCTGGATACCTCATCTGAGTCCTCAGCTTCTGTCTTAGTGACACGGACCCGCAGACTTCCCTCCACATCCCTGCAGGATGATGGAAGAAACGCTCTAGGGAGGAAATGCCAGGGTGGGCCCAGGTACACTACGTCCTCCCAGCAGTCTGGTGCTGAGTGCTTAAGTGTCCTCAGGTTTGACTGAGGCCCCAGGAGAGCAGGAGGCAGGGGGGGAATCTGAGCACACTAGAGTTGGGAAGGCCCATGGGGGCCACGTGAATCTCCTCCTTCCATTTACAGGCTAAGGAGTCTGAGACCCAGATAAGTGAAATGACCTCTCCAAGTCATATAGCAAGTTGGTGGCAGAACCAGGACCCAGCAAGCCCGCACCTCCTCACTTCTGGCTTGGAGTACTTCTGCCCCTCCCTGGCAGTGCTGTGCTGGGCTGATCCCCCTTGCGTTTTTCAGGGCTCTGTTCCTGCCTCTTTGGGTGACTAATCCACAGGATCAGAACAGTAAACCTTCTTGCCTCGCCACCATGAGCACCATCCACCCGCTGCAGCTGGCCTCTGCGGTCTGCTCAGATGCAAGGAAACCAGGCCAGACGCCGGCCACTTGTAAAATCCCATCTGGTCCCTGGAAAGATTCCCCTACGGCTGTCCCCACCATACCCCCAGCCTTAGAGATGGACATCAGGGTAGCGGTGGCCAAGCCGCTTGGAGTGAGGGAGGAGAGATGGATTCTTCTGCCCATGGCTTCGGCTTCCTGGGATGAGAAAGGACCAGAAGTGGGAAGGCGGTAAAGGTGGATTCAGCCAGGGCATTTGAGGCTCCTACTGTGGAGTGTCTTTTTCACTGCAAACTGTGAAATGAAGCCAGAGCGCTTTGGTGGGCAGAGACAGGAGGTGATAATAGTCCCTAAATGTTTGGAAACTTGTCTTTGGGGAATGCTATTTGTCATTTCCCACTCTTTGTCTGATGCCCCTGTCACCTGACATCTACGCATGTCATTCCTCTGAGATTATCCACTGAGAGCAAAGTCATGGAGTTTTCTGACCCCTCATGTCTCACCTGTCAAAGGAGGGAGTTAAGAGTCTCTAAAGTCAGTCATATCAAAATTTGACATTTTAGGATTCTGGGCTGGACTGTATAAAAGGCAAAATCAACAGACCCAGACCCCTCATCCATAGCAGCTGGGCCGGCTCCGAGCTTCCCTCCGGGGAGCCTCTGCCTGCCCCCGTGGCCCTGGCCAGGTTTCTTTCTGTCTGTCCTCACCCTGCCCAGCCACAGCCCAGCACTCCCCTCCCTCCCTCCTTCCTCCTTGCCTTCTCTCCTCCTCTATCAGAAGTGCCAGTCTCTCCCTTTCTTCTCTCCTTCCCCCTTCGAAGGCCCAGCCTAGAGAATTGAAATCCTCTTTTTCTGAGAGAACCCAATGTAAGGGGACCTCTCTGGCTGTTATATTTTTCATAGAGAAGAAGGGAATGACTGGGGGTGGGGAGCAGAGTTCTGCAGGGGTAGGGGGAGCCAAGATGTGAGAGCAGAGAGGGAGGGAGAGTGGAGCGTGGAGAGATTTAGTTCCATCTGAAAGCTGTCGGTGCGAATCAAAGACTTCCCTTTGAACCAGCAGCACGATCTGGAGTGGAGAGCGTGGGGACTGCGCTGGCCCAGGGGGTTCATTACTGCTCGTTTGATAAATCTGGGGAGACAGGGCCTGTCTTCCACCACCCCCTCCTCTGCTGCCTGGCTCCCTGGCGTCTCATGTGCTTGGCCCCATTCCCTCTCTGGTTCCGGGCTGGCCTGGCAGCCTGGGCTCTGGGAACATGACCATCAGGGCACGTGTGCAGAGACACAGGAGCAGACGGGCATCCATGGGTGCGGGAACAAGTACTTGAATGTGGGAAGGATGTGTGTGCTCATGTGCTTGCTGGTAAACGTGTGTGCTTGTGTGTTATGGTGCCTGTGTCCTTATAAGAAGTGTATGGTGTGTGTGTGTGTGTGTGTGTGCATGAATCTAGGCATTTCCAGCCTCTCTAGGATAGATTTAGAGGTCACTTCCTAGTTCTTCATCAAAAATGGGATTCAACCTCATTGTCCTCCCAGGCCTTTGCAGGGGCAGGAAGTGTGTTCACACAGACTGGCCTAGCTCTGGACCCCAGTGCTGTGATGAGGATGGAGCAGGCAGCTGGAGAACAACGAGAGCCGCCCCAGAAAGATCAGTGTCAAGAAGGAGAGAATGCTCCAGGTGAGGGGACAGTATGAAGGGGAGGTAGAGAGGCCCCTGCGGACAGGTTTGCACAGTGGCCTGAGCTGGGAGATTCCAAGAAAAGACAGCAGTGGCCAGGCTGCCGAGATGCCATTCCGAGGGAGTCAGTGGTCTGGCTCCTTGCTGCGCTCTCTGTCCGATACCTACCAGCTGTGTGACTAGACGGAAGTTTCGTAATGTCCCTGAGCCTTAGTTTTCTTATGAAGGATAGTCATTGTGCCTGCTTCATTGGGTTGTTACGTATAAAAGTGGCAGGCAATCAGTCCACTGCACAGAACAGCGATTGGTCCTTTATAAGCAGGAGCTGTTTCTGCAGGTGGCCACTGGTGGCCTGAAGGCTGGTGCTTCATGAATCACTGAAACCTCTCTGGATGCCATTGACAGTCCTTACAGCATTGGGTACCACTCTTCCCTTCATGGACGGACAGCTACATCAAGCCTTCTGTGTTGTGGCAGCGTGTGGGGCAAGTCCTGTGTGGCTGTAGAGTGCTGGCCAGCCCCGACCTGAGGAGTGCAGCCTCCCAGGAGGTCAACAGAATTAAGATGGGAGTCTAACCTGGAGGGCAGGAAGCAGGAGTGGGAGATGGGCAGAGCTCAGGTCACTGATAGTTCTCTTCGAAGCAGAGGTCATGAATCTAGTCTATTTAGGAGAGACGTCCTGGATTTCCCTGTAGCAGAAAATACCTGAGTTCACGTCCCATCTCTGCCACGTAATAGCTGTACCTTAAGCACCCTGAGCCCTATTCCCCTTTTCTGTAAAATGAAGATCATAATAGTGGATTATGATACAGAAACAATGTCTACAGGGCATCCGCCTCGGTGCCTGGCACATAGTTGGCATCTTATAATTGGGAGTGTTTATTATTAAGGAACATTGCTGGGGTCGAAGGGACAAGGAAGGTAAATCAAAGCCTCTCTGCTATCCAGGGGCTCCCAGGAGAGTGGGGGAGACAGAAACAGACACACGGGTAGTTTTTGATCCAAGGCAGGCTGTGATAAAGTGTTCTAACCAGAGGGCCCAACGTTGCAGCAGGAGAATAGGAAGGGGTGATTCCCAGTCTGAGGCTAGAGGAGCTTTGCGTTATGGGGTGCAGGTGGTGAAGGTTGTGGGCTGACCTGAAAGGAAGGATGTCTGAGAGAGAGGCCGACGGGAAGCTAGTGGGTGACTGGGGTTCTGCCGTCTCTCACCTCTCCTCACCTGGGGAATAGGCGCAGGGCTGCCACGCCCAATCCCCTACTGCTCTCCTAACTTCTCCCCAGAGTGCCTCTGTGCCCCCCTCACCCATTAAGGCTCTGATCTCCTCCACCTAACTAGGCTACTCACCTCCCCACAAACCCTGGCTGGGCCTCCTCGTAGTCTCTTTCCGGTGAGAAAAACGGAGTGTCCAACACCACGGCAGGAGATGGGGTGCCGCCAGGGCCCCCCACTCCCCTCCTACCTCTGTCTTTCTCCTGGTCTCCATCTCTCTGCCTCCTTCCTCCCTGCTTTGCCTTGGGTCTCTATTACTCCGGGGTGTCTTTGTCTCACTGGCTCCTCCTGGTGCTTTTCTCTCTGGATCCCTGGCGGTCTGACCTGCATCTTTTCCACGCTGGGCTCTTTCCCACAGAGCTCTCCTTCTGTCTCTGTGTGGGTGTCTGTCTTTGTCTTACTTCTCAGCATGATCTGCGCCTCTGTCAGCCTTCTCCTGGGTACAGTGTGGGTGCGTGTGAGTCTGTGTGAGTGTGCGTGCCCTGGCACACGGGTGTGCTGCTCGGTTTTTCTCTGCCTGTCTTCACAATGACTGCTTAAGAGCTCACCACAGCTGTGATGGTGTCTGAAGACAGGGAGGGAGCAAGATCAAAGCAGGTGGGAATACACTTGAAACATACGCGCAGACTCTCACGGGCTGGCCCCAGACTGGAGCTGCCAGGATTTGACCCGGCAATGGGAGGCTGGTCTTGTTTTCACTTTATGTCTGTGGTCAGGACCTTCCTGGTTCCCCTCCCACCTGGCCCCCCGAGGTCACCTCCCCCACACCCCGCACATAGAGCAGTTTTTTTGTGTTTCTGTTTGGCACTGGTTTTATTTCCTGGAAGTGGGCGCAGGGGTAGGAACAGGATTGAAATGTCACCCCCAGTCTAGGGCAGGCTCTGCTCTGCGATGGGTGATAGAAGGCCAGGCAACCAGGGCCTGAGAGGTAGAATGTGCACACAGATGTGTGCCTAGGCCACTTGTACGGGATTCTTGGTGACTTCTTGACACTCAAGGTCAAACCAATACCTCACTCCCCTTTTACACTGTAATGCTACTGGGTCCCCTCTCCCCTTCCTGCTGACTGAGCAGCTGTGCCTTGTCCGAGGGCTGCACCTCACTGCTCACTTTCCTTTTTCTTTTCTTTTTTGAGACAGAGTCTCGCTCTGTCGCCCAGACTGGAGTACAGTGGTGCAATCTCAGTTCACTGCAACCTCTGACTCCCAGGTTCAAGCAATTCTCTGCCTCAGCCTCCCGAGTAGCTGGGATTACAGGCACCCACCACCACGCTCTGCTGATTTTTGTATTTTTAGGAGACACAGGGTTTCATCATCTTGGCCAGGCGGGTCTTGAACCCCTGACCTGGTGATCCACCCGCCTCTGCCTCCCAAAGTGCTGCGAGTACAGGCGTTCGCCACCGCGCCCTGCGCCTCACTGCTCACTTTCTAGGCTTTCTCCTCTGCTCTCACCACCACCCTATGTCAGAACCGACCAGAGCCTGTTTCCCTTGCCCTTCCCTCCTCGGCTCCAGGTTCTCTGTTTTCAGGGAGCTTCCCAGGACAGACTGCAAATTCTGCCCCAGCATTGCTCCTCCTCTCACTGGGAGGAGGGTGCTGTTCCCTTTACCCGCCCAGCCTCTCTGCCTCTGTGGAAGTCTGTGAGCCTCCCCTCAGGGCAGGGGCATGCTCTGGCTCCTTTTCTGGATGGAGATTTCACAGGCAGGACTGTGGACTTGGATTTACTCACTCCCACTCCCTCAGTCAACAGACATATTGGGAACACCTGTGGTGTGTCGAGCAGCAGGCCCTGCGCCAGGTGATGGGCTTGATGTTGAGTGACATGGTCCAGATTCCTGGAGTTGCCCCTGGGGCCCAGCAGGGACAGAGTGGCCAGTGCAGTGTTGACCCTACTACAGCAGAAGTGAGATGTGAGTAGGAAGGCCTTGAGGGAATACACAAAAGTCATGGGAGACTTCCCGGAGGAGGTGACTGTTTGAATCCTGAGGGAACAGGGGGAGCAGTGTCCTCCCCAGGGAAAGGCCTGTGTGAGGGCATGAAGAGGTGACAAAGGCTTAGTGTATACAGATCAGAGAGAACAGGACTTGGTGAGGGCACACTTGGGGCGTTCCCATAGTCATAAGCCAGGTCAGCATAACTCAGGGGCGTCTGAACTCTATTTGGGATTCTGTGGTGACTTCAGGGGCTGTGTTGGGACCAGAAAACATTGCCTGTGGCTTTTGTAGGCTCAGGATCTAGGCTGCCTTTCCATGGAGTTAAATTCCCGGCTCTCTGCAGGGTTTTTACTTCCATCCCCCTGTGTCTGGACTGAATTGCTTCAACCAGGCCTAAATCAAGAGGAAACTTCAAAACTCCCAGGAAGTCAGACACCACCTTCTTTGTCATGTTCCTTCCTGCTCAGGTTTCTCGTTGTCCCTCTAATTGTCTAACTGCTCAGGAGAAATAATGATCATAGCTGCCATTTAGTGCGTACAGGCAAGAGACTGAACCAAGTATAGCATACCCCTCATCTCATTTGACGGTGACAGCCATCCAGAAATAGACATTAACATTCCCTAGTTTACCAGGAAGGAAAATGAAGCCTAGCAAGTAACTTGGCCAAGGTCACTGGGTGAGGAAGCCACACAGGCAATATATAAACCATAGTCTGTCTTCTAAACCTATGCTCTTAGTATTTGAGCGCAGAGGGATCTAGCAGTCCTTAGTCCAGGCTTGTCATTGTACAGGTGAGCAAGTGGGGGCCCGGATGAGAAATTGACAGGCCCAAGGTCACACCACTCCTCACCTCTCGGCAAGACCCCCATCTCCTGATTCTTACTTCAAGCACAGGGTCAGCTGCCTCTTCATTCCAAGGGGACAAGGGCCAGTTGCTCACTGTCCTTGAGAGACTTCAGCAAGAGACCAGGGTGTCCAGGCTTCATGCAGGAAAGCTATGCATATAAATTCCACCTCTGAGCCAGGGCTCACCAGCAACCCCACTCTTAAGCCCTTGACTTGGGCTCCAGGGGCCATGGGAAGGAGAAACGTGAGTGTGGAGAGTTTGCGGCATGTAGCTGCACTAGAGAAATGCGCAAGGATATGAATAAATTTGAATAATAATGAGGGCAATGCTTGAATTAATAATGTTGGCTGCTCACCTGACCCACCCCTCCCCCAGGATCTCAGCACCTGCCACCCTAATCTCTCAAAAGGGATTATCCTTTAGAAAACACGAACGAGAGGTCAGGTCAGCAGAGTTGGGGAGCCATTCATGGAGTATGGGAGAGGGACCTTGTTTCTAACTTCCTGGTCCCCGCAGAGCCAAAGAGCTAAATTTGCACACTGAATCGAGTAAAGAGGCTGCCTCATGCTAGATCCCATTCTGGTTATCAGTCCATGCTGGGCCCCGGCCACCTCTTTTTCAGTCCTCTTTGTGTGCGACAACCAATGTGGATGGATGTCGGATGTTCAGGGAGATTCAGATGGAGGAGAGAGCTTGGCCCTCTGCCTTAGAGGAGAAGTTCCCATTGTCCTGGAACAGATAGAGCAAACGCCCTCACCTACTCGCTGCCCTCTGCCATGTGACAAACAAAATCATGGGCACAACCCCTGACAGTTTGAGAGAGGAGCCCCTGTCCATAGTGATGACAGCAAGGCCGAGTGATGTGACCAGTTATATTTGCCCAAGGGGTCAAGGAATCGGGCTAGGAGGGTTTCCTGGAGGAGGGAAATGTAGAGCAGGTTTGGGAAGAAAAGGAGAAATGGGGCTGGTGACGGAAAAGGAAGGGAGGAGAGGAGACTAGGATCCCACTTCTGTGGGGGCTTGGAGGGAGATCCCGGAGTGGGAGGGGTGTTAGGTCTGCTTACACACAGGAGTGACTGTGGGTCAGAGGAATTTTAGAAAGCTGTGTTAGGAAAAGGTCAGATTTGGGGATTGTGGCCTCTGCAGATTCATGAGCTGGGGAAGGAAAGAAGAAGGAGTAGGCTGTGACTTTTGGGGAGAGCTGATGTCAGTGAGCTGGTGTGACAGGTTGGGAGCATGGCAAGGAAGCCCCAGCACTCTGCCGTCCTCCAGCCACTCCCTTGCCGCCCTCCTCCTTTCCCCACAGCCCCACAGCTCACATCGCTCTGCAAGGAGCCTAGGCCTGCCCCACGACTGGGGCCGACCAGTGCTGGTTGGAGCTGGTGGGTGGGAGTGGTGGGGAAGAAAAACCCGCAATGCAATTCCCTGCTCCATTTAGGCTCCACAATTAAAGGCAATTACTCTGCAGTTCTCTAATCAAATGCTCCCGGCCGAGCTGCCAGCCAGGCAGCCATGTGTAGCTCCCACAGCCGGAGGGAGAGTGGAACAAAGTCACGTGGCACCTCAGCTCCCACAGTGAGGGAGGGTGGGGTGTGTGCAGGTGTGTTCGTGTGTACACACTCGTGCCCCCCTGCACTTGGAGCAAAGGATGAACGCCGAGAAGAGCACGTGTGCCAAGAAGCGGGTTCAGAGCTACTTTGTTTTGGATATATTCCCCCCCGGGAAGCTTCCATACACACGTGTACATGCCGGCTACGTAGAATCTGCCCTGAGGTACTCATGGAGGAATTGTACCCGGCATAGTTGCACGTGTGTGTTGGTTCACATTGGCTCGCATCAGCTTACATAACACATGTCTAAGCAGGAGTCATTAATGTGGGGATAGGGTGGGGCAGGGGGTAGCAGAGGAACAGCCAGAACCTGGATGCAGGGGCTCAGGTTCTAATCCCAGCTCTGCCATTAACTTGCCCTTGAGTAAGTTACTCTCTTCCTTAGACCTCAGGATCCTCCTCTGTAAAAGGAGGAGGACTAGATGGATTTCTAAGGGCTTCACATAACAGTGCCCCATTTTCTGTGATTGCTGAGCACTTCAGCTCCTGAAACCCATTCCCATGGGCCTTGGAGGGAAGAAGAAATAAAGGGCAGGACGCGGCATCTTGGAACAAAGCGTTGAGACCGAAGGAGGGCAGGGACCAGAGAGTTCCGATCCCCAGCCGGAGGCTCCGTCCTTCCTTCTGTGTGGTGAGGGGGACCCCTTAGAGAAGCGCCTCTCCTTACTCATCTTACCCAGTGCCAGCTTTGGCTTTGCAGGAACCCAGACCCGCTTCAGCCAGGAGCCGGCCGACCAGACAGTGGTGGCTGGACAGCGGGCCGTGCTCCCCTGCGTGCTGCTCAACTACTCCGGAATTGTGCAATGGACCAAGGACGGGCTGGCTCTGGGCATGGGCCAGGGCCTCAAAGGTGAGTGCCTGGCTACTCAGCGCCCAAACTGTCCCATCTTCTCCCACATTCCCCACTTCCAGCATAGACTCCTGGACTCACCGTCCCTTAGTTCCCTCACCGCCCTCCTCTGCGCTGCGGCCTCCCCTCTGTCTCTGCTCCCGAGCCCCATCTCTACAACTTTCCCACCCTGCAGCTCTGCCTTTCCTCCCACCGTGGACTGGCTTCAGGAAGGCAGTACGAAGCCCGAGAGGTCCAGGGAAGCCGAGAGACCTTTACATCAGAGAGCTTCAGGCGGACACAGACCCCGTGAGGGGCGCTGCAGGCAGACAGCCGTCTAGCAGGCGGTGCAGGGAGACTCCCGAGTCTGCAGCAAGGGTAGGAGAGGGCACAGGCACCTTCTGTGTCCCGTAAGTGTCTCAGGCCGGCCTGGCTCGGTGCCAGCCTCTCTCCTCCCTGCTGCCCAGGCAATGTCTGCTCAGAGGCCAAAAACTCATTTTAATATCAGCCTGAGCACTCATTTATTTATTCATTCAACAAGCCTTTATTAAGCACTGGCTATGTTGCCGGTGCCGAAGCAAACATAATGAGTCAGTCAAACACACACAAAAAAACCAGCCTCCTATATTCCAAAGCAAGTAAAGAGACCTTTGGAAAGGCTGCCTGGCAGCGTGGACGCCTGGGTTCTAGTCCTGCCTCCACCACCTGCAGGCTCCAGCTGGGTGACCTTAAGAAAGCCGCCTCACCTCTCTGGGCCTCAGTTTACCGACGTGTGAAACAGGCCTAGTGGTTGCAGGCCTCTCTGCGGGAGAAGATATTTATGAAAACACATTTTAGCTGTAAAGCACTGTAATGATGTAAATCTGGGAGTGGGGGTGGGCTGTATGTTTTTATTCTTATTATTGTTGAGGGAGCTGAGATAATGTGCTGTGAGTTCCATGTGTTAGTACAGGTAGGGAAAATTTGTCGGTGAGGAGCCATCCATATAAGGGAAAGAGAGGAGTCTGGTGGATCTATTGATGATAGAAACAGAAAGAAACTGGGAGAGAGTGAGATCAATAGATATGGAGTGAGAAGAATCGATAGCCTCTGGATAGAGGGAGATCACGGGAAGGAGCGGCTGTGGGAACGGGAGGGGCTGGGAAGCAGAAGGAGGTGGGGAGCCTGGGGGACGGAGGGCAGAGCCACTGCCTCAGCCACCGCTTCTGCGGGAAACCAGGGCTCTGGTTTAGGGGCTCCTGCCTCCCCCCTCCTCCCTGGGCCCGTCTCAGGCTTCCCTCTGCCTTCTGAGTCCCGCAGAGGGGCTCCAGTGAGTTCATGTCTGTGCCGCGATGCCCTATATTTTCTGGCGCCCACACACTGGCTCTCCCCCTCTCCCATCTCCTTTGCTCCCTGCTGTGTGCCTTTTTCTCTCCTCTTTCTCTCCCATTATCATGAGAGGCATTTGTCTGCAAACAGCCTCAAGAGATTTCATCTGCTCACCTCCCAGCTTCAGCTGCCCTCCTGTCTGTTTCTCCGGCTGTATGGCTCCCAGCCTCCCCGTGGGGCGTCGTGGCATCAGGTGTCTGTGTCTGGGGCCTCACCTGCTCACCTGCCAGTGGTGTCCCAGGAGAGGGCAGAGGAAGGCGTACTGGCACGGGATGGCTGAGGATGTGTCCTTGTTTCAAGGTTGGGCCTCACTCTTTCTGTTTCCGCAGCCTGGCCACGGTACCGGGTGGTGGGCTCCGCAGAGGCGGGACAGTACAACCTGGAGATCACAGATGCCGAGCTCTCTGACGACGCCTCTTACGAGTGCCAGGCAACGGAGGCCGCCCTGCGCTCCCGGCGGGCCAAACTCACCGTGCTCAGTAAGGACCCCAGCGCCCTTCAGTACTCCCAGGCCCCATCTCTGTGTGTCCTGGCAGTCCCTGCCACTTTCCAGTTCCCTCTTTAATTTCCCAGCTTCTCCCTCTCTGTGGCTGGCCTCATCCCTGTCCTAATGCTCAAGTTCAGGTAGAAGAAAGTACACCAGGCAGGTGGGAGAGGTGGGGTGCTGCGGGAGAGGTGGGGAGCTGCAGGAGATGGGGGTGCTGTGGGAGATGGGGGTGCTGTGGGAGATGTGGGGTGCTGCGGGAGATGTGGGGTGCTGCGGGAGATGTGGGGAGCTGTGGGTAGATGGGGGAGCTGTGGGAGATGTGGGAGCTGTGGGAGATGGGGGTGCTGCGGGAGATGGGGGTGCTGTGGGAGATGGGGGAGCTGTGGGAGATGGGGTGCTGTGGGAGATGGGGGTGCTGCGGGAGATGGGGTGCTGTGGGAGATGGGGTGCTGCGGGAGATGGGGTGCTGTGGGAGATGGGGTGCTGCGGGAGATGTGGGGTGCTGCGAGAGATGGGGTGCTGCGGGAGATGGGGTGCTGTGGGAGATGTGGGGTGCTGCGGGAGATGTGGGGAGCTGCGGGAGATGGGGTGCTGTGGGAGATGGGGGTGCTGCGGGAGACATGGGGAGCTGCGGGAGATGGGGTGCTGTAGGAGATGGGGGAGCTGCTGGACGTGGGCTGTGTGAGGCCCGGCATCCTCTCTGCTCCAGCCAGTGCCTCGGCCACTCAAGGACAGGGCCTTCTGCGTCTTAGAAGCAAGCCTGTCCCCACAGGAGCAGGGAAGCGTGGGGTGGTGGAGGCCCGGGCCCTTCTTCCCCAGCTGTCCTGGCTGGCAGGCTTGTTGGTGAGGGGACCTCTGTCTCCCTTCTCTTTCCTCTCAGCTGCCCGAGAGACCCCAGAGGGCCCCTGTGCCCCTCCTCCACCTCACCCCAGCCTGGCATAGCCCTTCCTCCCCTCGGCTGCTCCTTTCCTCCGTCAGCGCTCACCCCTCCTCTCAGCTCCACCGGGGGGCCTCCTCCAGGAACAGGGGAAGAGGACTGGAAGGAATGGGCCTGGAGGCTGAGAACTGGGGTGGGGTGGGAGGCTGGGATCTCGCTGTGTCTGGGTGGCTGCTGGCTCTTGGAAGCCCTGCGCCCAGGCAGCCACCCACTGGGGGACCAAGCAGATGTCCCTCTGTGGTAATCCCCGAGGCCATT
Source organism: Cheracebus regulus (assembly GCA_963574635.1). NCBI lineage: Eukaryota > Metazoa > Chordata > Mammalia > Primates > Pitheciidae > Cheracebus > Cheracebus regulus. The sequence goes on along the minus strand of CAUYQU010070989.1, from coordinate 34,458 downwards.
TGCATAATGAGGAGACTGTCTCCTGCAGCAGTGCCACAGAGGCCAGCTTCAGCACACCCCTTGCCCCCCGCCCACCCGGCCCGGCCTCTCTCCAGGCCACACTCTTGCGGAGCTTCCGAAGCCACCAGTCCTGCCGTTCTCTCCAGTGCGGCTGGCTCCGTGGGCCTCTGACTCTGTTGCGCTTTCTGTCTTTGGCTGGGACTCTGTCCGTCTGTGACTCTTTCTTCCCTAGTTTCATTGACACTGCCCCTTGTTTTGGCCTCCGTGTGATATGTTTTGCCCCCGTTCTTCTCCTTCCCTCTAACTTGAAATCACTGTTTGTGGGAGCCCCCAAGATGGATGGGAGAAAGGAGGGAAGGAGGGAGGGGCTGAGATGAGGGAGATCAGGCACAAGGAAGGTTTTCTGCTCTTTGTTTGGTCGATTGGTTGGTTTTTTTGAGACACAGAGTCTCTGTCACCCAGGCTGGAGTGCAATGGCGTCATCTGGGCTCACTGCAATCCCCACCTCCTGGGTTCAGGCGATTCTTACGCCTCAGCCTCCTGAGTGTCTGGGATTACAGGTGCCCGCCATCATGCTTGGCTACTTTTGGTATTTTTTAGTAGAGACAGGGTTTCACCATGTTGGCCAGGCTGGTCTTGAACTCCTGACCTCAGGTGATCCACCGACCTTGGCCTCCCAAAGTTCTGGGATCACAGGCGTGAGCCACCGCACCCAGCCTGTTCTGTTCGGTTTTTGTTTGTTTTTGCAGGGAGGGAGGTGAGAACATGACAAGTCCTCAGAGTGTAGTGGGAAGAGAGAGTCCTAGACAGCACGTGGTCAGGAGACTTGGGCACCTTGGCCATTTTGGCATCGTGATCCTAAAGAGGTGACAACCTCTGGGCATGAGTTTTCTCATCAGTAACATGGCATAATGACACCAGACTTTTCTTAGCAACTGCTGCTTTGCTGCACGGGGACTTGTAAACTGTGAAGGTCTGGGTGAATGTGAGGTGTCAGAATCAGTGAGGACTGAAGGGACCCAACCACGGATTTCATTGGATGTAAAGGCCCTGAAGGACCAGGAGTCAAAGCTGTTGGATGATTCGCTTTTCCTGTCTAGGACTAAAATGGGAAGAATTAGCAAGGAGCAGAAATGAGGTTAGACAGCAAAAATTAGAGGGTGAGCACGAATGCCAAGACGTCATCTTCCTTCCCTCAGCGAAGTGTGTCAGCCCCATGCTCAACCAAGCATTCCAAGGAACCATGAGACTCTTAGGAAACCTTCTTCTTTTTTCCTACCTAACGCTCTCTGTCTTAGACCCTGGAAGATCCTACTGCTGCGCTGGAAAACTCCCATCCTAACGAGTGGATCTCAATACTCCTCTCTCCTACCTTATCACAGAGACAGAAAGGTGAAGAAAGGCCAACTAAGCCACTAAGTGTTGCTGTAACAATGTCTTACAATGGCACACAGTGGCTTGGTTCAATCAAGGAGGAACCTGGAAAAGGAGAGTATCAGTGGGAACCCTAGATGGAAGAGGGCCTTGTTTAAAACCTGGCAGGCCAGTGAGCGACAGCCACATAGCAGGGGAGCCACATAGCAGGGGAGCCGACTGACTTGTTTCGAGGGCATGTGGGGTGTTGAAGGTGTGGTCCTTGCTGGCCTGCCTGGGTGATTTGGTTGGATGAGAGAAGAGGGAGGGGCCTCAGGAGTAACTTTAAGCTGAAAGGGAGACACAGATGGTCAGTCCAGCTGCTCTTCTCCCCTCACTCTCTCCTCTCCTTGCCTTTTCTCTTAAATTCTGAAATACTCTGCCACCTGCAGCACACAGACTGCAACCCTTCCTGCATCCCTGCTTACCTGCAACCTTTGCTTATGGCATCTGGGGGACCCAGAGACTAGGCAGGGCAGAAATGAGGAGCGGGCGTGCCCCGTGCCTGGCACCAGCCTCCCTGCATTGCCATCAGCCTCACAGACTCCCCTCCTCCCCAGCTATCCTCCTGAGTGGCCCCCCAGTTCCCCAGACCAGCCTTCTTCACAGAATGGCCTCTGTCACTCTTCCTTAAGGTAGGACTTTGAAGGGATGCCTCCCATTCCCCCACAGATGCAGACACAACATAGATACACAGACCTCCAAAACTGCGGTGACGATCACAGCTTCTGGGCCAGGCAAGCCTGGTCCCCGTCCCTGCTCTGCCCTCTAACTCAGCTGTCCTGTCTCTGAGCACATCTGCTTATCCCCTTATCTGTAAATTGGGGTTAATGATATTTACCATGAAAGGATTCATGAATATACTTTGTGGTAGGGATTAAATGAAGTCATATACAGGAGGCGCTTCGGCTGGCGCAAGAGGAACGTTCAGTGCATGGTAGACATGACTATTGTTGATCCCACCACCGTTCACAGTTGGCCGCACCTTCTGGGTTTTGCTTTGCCTCCACAAGAACAACTCTGGGGAGTAGGTTTCAGTGTTATATTTGAAGTTTAATAAACGAGGAAACTGAGGCCTTGTTTGATCACAGACTCAGGGGCACATGAGTGTGGGAAGCCACATGAGCACATTGTATACAAATCATAAAAGCGTGCTTATACACACATGCACACAGGGACTCATGCCCTCTAACAGCTGGCTCAGCAGGCATCTTAACAGCTTTATCGTCATTTGCCCCAGAGCTGAAGGGCGGGGATGAGCTCATGGAGGATAGGCGAAGAGTTTGGAAAATTCTAGAGAAAGGGGGACTACTGGCAAAGGTGACAGATAGATAGTCTTTGTGTGAACCAAGGGGAAGGGGGCATTACCAGGGCAGAGGAAGCTGATGCCTTCCCCTTTGTTCACATGCCTGGGCACACACCTGAGCATGGCGTCTCCGCGGGGCTCTGCCCATCCAGGATCTTCCTCCTGGGTGTGGCAGCAACATGTGGCCTTAGAGGGGCCCAGGAAGACCAGGAGGCCCTGAGCAGCTGCTCTTTATTCGTCTCTCTCCACCTTTCTCTACTTTTCAAGCAGCTCCCCATCCCCATCCCCAAACCTACCCCCATCTGGCACTGGAACCAGATACACCACAGAGGAGGAGCCAGGGATTCAGAGGATAATTGGTCGGGCAGGAGTTAGAGGCACTGCGACGCTCGTCCAGGCAGCAAGGCTAATGCATTCCATACCTCACGCATGCCCTGCACATTATAGTCTGTGTACAGTATCTCATCTAACCTTCACGAGGCTCCAGTGAGTAGGCATTTCTGTGTCTCGGTTTCTTCTCTGATGAAGAAACTGAGACTCAGCGACTTTAGGAACTCATCCGAGATCCTAAACAAAGGTGCCAGGATTTGAAACCAGGCAGCCTGAATCTAAGTTTTATTCTTTTCGCACTATACCACTAGGCACACGTGAGTTAAACAGAATGCTAAGACAGGTTGTGAGTAGTTTCCTTCTACTGGAAACCCCAGCGTGGAGACCTTCATTGTGTAAATTCTAGAACAGCCCTGCTCACCCCTGGACACTGTGGTCTCCCTGGGTCTCTTCTCGGGTGTTCCCTCTGGACCCTCCTCTGAGCCTTGTCTTTCTCAGAAAGAAGCAAACAAAATCTTTTATCGGTGGGGCACGCTGGCTCATGCTTGTAATCCCAGCACTTTGAGAGGCTGAGGTGGGAGGATTGCTTGAGCCCAGGAGTTTTGGACCAGCCTGGGCAACATAGCGAAACCTCATCTCTACAACAAAATAAAAATGAGCAGGGCATGATGGTGTGTGCCTGTAGTTTCTGATACTTGAGAGGCTGAGGTGGGAGGATTGCTTAAACCCAGGAGTTCCTTTCTCATTTCTGATTGATGAATGCTGGGTGGACCAAAAAAATTATAATTAAAATCTTTCTGCCTTTATTTCATCAGCATCCATTCATTCGTTCAGCAAATATCCCTGAGCACGTGTGATCACCCAAGCTCTGGGCTAGATACTGAAGGGTTGACAGTATATCAGAAGTGGCCCCTACCCTCAGGGAACTTTCAGTCTGGTTCACCTTAGAAGCCTATGGAGATAGGGCAGGGAGAGCCTCCCTTACTTGCTAGCGTCAGACATCGGTCAATTTGATTCTGTAAACATTTAGCAAGAGCCTACTTTGGTCACATTCTAGGCACTGGCGACCATAGGGTTGCTGTTTTTCCAGGGATGACAGTTTTGGTTGGGGCAGGGTTAGATCACTGTTAGACGTAAACCAAATCCAAGGCAGATGGCGCTGAGAGCTCTGAGTGACTGGTGGGGGCCTCCACGGTGCGGGTGGGCTGCAGCATGGAAAGCCTTGTGCATCAGCTGGGATTTGAACACGATGGGAAACACTTCAACAGAAGCTGTGGGAGAAGGACATGCCATATGGAAAGCAGAGCATTGCAGGTCTTAGCTTGAGGACCCTGAACAGGAGGCTGAAATGCTTGGAACTGATGCCCTAGACAGTTGCAGCCATTGAAGGTGTTTGAGCAGGGGAGTGGCACATTCTTAGCTGTGCTATAGGGAAAAAAGCCTGCTAGCAGTGTGACGTGGAGCTTACTGTAATAGGCTGGCCCATCTGGCTGCTCCAGGGCAGAGACGCAGACAGGAGGGAGGATGCGAGAAGTCCTGTGGAGGTAGTCACCTTTCCGAGCCAGACTCCCAAGGTTGTGAGCTGAACTCAGAGCCTGAGATAGCCCAGCCCTTTCCTAAGTTTGAGGCTTCCATCTGTAGCTCTGAGCAAAAGTAGGGGCAGGCAGCTCATGCCTGTAATCCCAGCACTTTGGGAGGCTGAGGCAGGTGGATAATCTGAGGTCAGGAGTTTGAGACCAGCCTGGCCAACATAGCGAAACCTCTACTCTCTCCTAAAAATACAAAAATTAGCTGGGAGAGGTGGTGGGCACCTATAATCCCGGCTACTTGGGAGGCTGAGGCAGGGGAATCGCTCGAATCCAGAAGACGGAGGTTGCAGTGAGCTGAGATTGCACCACTGCACTGCAGCAGGGCGACAGAGCAAGACTCCGACTCAAAAAAAAAAAAAAACAAAAACAAAAACAAAAATAGTAGGGGCATGTAGTACCAGAAACTACTACAGGCCAGGAAAGAAAAACACACAAGGACTGGGAAAGATTTGTGAGCTGAGAACCCAGGTGAAGCCACTGCAAGAGCAGTGGAGACAGTGCTTGTAGGTTAGGGGCAGGTTAGGGGTAGGTGTGCCTACCTAGAGGCGCACCTGCAGGTGGAAGGATGCTTCCAGAGCCAAGAGTTTTGGTCGTCAGGGAAGTGTTAGCCACACCCTGCGCTGACTTTGCTCTACTTTCTCCCACAGTCCCCCCAGAGGACACCCGGATTGACGGAGGCCCCGTGATTCTACTGCAGGCAGGCACCCCCCACAACCTCACATGCCGGGCCTTCAATGCGAAGCCTGCTGCCAACATCATCTGGTTCCGGGACGGGACGCAGCAGGAGGGCGCTGTGGCCAGCACGGTGAGCTCCGGCCAGCTCCCCCAGCTCCTCCTGGGCCTAGCCCAGCTCACCTCTCCTTTCCCGCAGTGGTTTGACCACAGACTCAGGGGCATGCAGACATGAGAGGGGTCCTAGAGGTCATCTGGTTCAACCCTCTCATTCGACAGTTGGGAAAATTGAAACCCAGAGAAGAGAAATGAATTCCCAGGTTTACTGTGCCATTCAGTAGCTGAGTGGAGACTAATAGAAATAATAAGTTGCCATGGATTAACCACCTACTGTGTGCCAGACACTGTGCATGCTAAGCACTTTATGGACAGTCTCTCTTAATCTTCGTAGGAGTCCCATAAAGGAGGCATTATTTCCAACTTACCAAGGAGGAAACTGGTGCTCAGAGAGGTTGAGTGACTTGTCCAAGGTCACACAGCTGGCACGCAGCAGAGCTGGGGTTTGTACCTGGGTCTGACTGTACTTTCTCTCCACTGATTACTTCTTCCTCTTTCCTTCAGCGTCCAGTTGTCAGATTATTCCAATCATCCCAACAAAGAGGCTGGGGAAGCAGGGATCCTTGTATACATTTTATAGATGAGGAAGCCATGAAAGATATCAAGTGACTTGCCCAGGATGACACAGCAGAGTGGACAGTACCGCTGGGATTCCAATCCAGATGTCCTGTCTGGGGTTACCCTGCCAACCGTGGGTAAACATAGGTGGATTCAGCCCTTTGCTGGTGCTGCAGGGGCACTTCTCAGTGTGGGGAGAGAGAGGTTCCCACGCTCCTCAGCATGCAACCCCAGGGATACCTGGATTCTGGCTTCAGTTCTGCCCTGAGCACACTGTGTGACCTTGGACAATTCACTTCACTTTTTTCTGGCCTTACTTTCTCATTTGACAGATGATCATTTGGCCTCAGTGGTATTTAACCTTTTTAACCAAAAACTGTTCTTTTTCTTCATCGGGGCTATATGTGCTTCGATATTTTGGCAACAAAAGAAGTTGGTTTGTTAACATCCATTTGTCATCCACCCCATTTTTCATATTCATTAAAAACAGTGGAGCTTCAGAGCAGCACGAGGCAGCCAGTGTTACTGCGCTGGCCCTGAACCGTCCCTGTCCAGCAAAGCAGCATGCATGGTGCTCCAGCCCCGGGGAAGTGTTAGCCACACCTTACTTGGATTGATAATGTGGCTTCCTTCAGGCAGTTTGCGATATGGGAAACAGCTCAAGGGTTCCTGTGACCATATTTAAGGACCTTTGGCTGTCACTGAGCAAGTGTGAGACCTCAAGCCTGTGAGTCCTTTCCCTGCCCTCAAGGAGTGTTCAGTTTAGCAGAAGAAACCCAACCCTGAAACACACATGGTGCCTATGAGCAAGGCTGGATGTGCCTAGAGCTGTGAGCAGGACACAGTGACTATAAGGGCATAAATTCAGTCTGGTAGAGAGTCCTCCGGGCTAGGCTGGCTGAAGAAGGCTTTCCAGAAGAGAAGGGATTTGCGCTGGACCCACAAGAGTGAACTCTAACGTAAACTGTGGACTTTAGTAATAATATGTTAGTTTTGGTCCATCAGTTGTAACAGACTTATCACTCTAACACAAGGTGGTAGTAATAGGGAAAACTCTAAGGTCGGGGAGGAGATATATGGAAACTCCCTGTACTTGCTGCTCAATTTTTCTGTAAACTTAAAACTGCTCCAAAAGATAGTCTATGATCTGGGCATAGTGGCACACTCCTGTAGTCGCAGCTACTGAGAAGGCTTAGGCAGGAGGATCTCTTGAGTCTAGATGTTGGAGGCCAGCCTGGGCAACATAGCAAGACCCTAAAAATGTATGATTTTTAACTAAAAATAATAGTCTATTGCTTATACACACACACACACACACACAGAAGAGAGGTTGTGGGAGTGAAGGGGGGTGAGCTTTAAGTTAAAGTACCCCTTCAGCCCAAGCCCATCTCTGAGTCAGGTCACCTTAAGAGCAGAGGAGGGGGCTTTTAGCGTGACCATGTCTCCCATGCTTGTCATGTCCCAGGAGTTGCTGAAGGATGGAAAGAGGGAGACCACGGTGAGCCAGCTGCTCATTAACCCCACAGACCTAGACATTGGGCGTGTCTTCACCTGCCGAAGCATGAACGAGGCCATCCCCAGTGGCAAGGAGACGTCCATTGAGCTGGACGTGCACCGTGAGTGGCCTGGGGGAGCAGTCTGGAGCAGGGGGAGTGGAGGAGAATGTAGGCAGCCTTTTGAGAAGCACAAACTAAGAGTCCCCCTGTGGTCTCCAGGACAAACGCTCGCCTTCCTCATATCTTCCATTCCCTGGATTAAACTGTGGGGAATAAAGACTGATAGAGAGCATTGGCTGTGGAGTCAGGCAGTCCCCAGGTCTAAACCAGCCTATTATTAGTCAATGATTTACACTCTCGGGGCCTCGGTTTCCAATTCTATATACTGTATATTGCCAAAAATAAAATACTGGCCTACAGTCCCTTATTCAAACTAAAAGTGATTTGGTGGCAATGCCTGAACCAAGGCTCTTCATAGTCTTTAATTCAGTCTGAAGTTTCGCTGCAGATGTATTCGTATGTGTAGCTATGGGATGGGACTCAGACGCTGCTGGGGAATCTTACCCAGTAAACGGCCTATGCACAGCATTGCTTTTCTACATTTGAGACATTCTGAATTCTGAAATGCGTCTAGTCCCAAGGGTTTCAGATAAGGGATTGTGGACCTGGACCTACCTCCTGGGGTTGTGAGCATTAAATGAAATATAGCACAAGAGCATCTAGCACAGAGTATTCTCACCTGGTAGGTGTGTCATACATTCTCTCTGCCCAGGGAGCGGGGGTGTGGGCAGCAGTTGGAGATGCACACACCCCACCTTTTTAGTGAGCCAAGCAAGCCCACACTGACGCCTAGTGGCCACAGCGGGTCATTAGTCCGTTGCCTTATTTGTCCCTTTGGTGCCTTCCTTGGTGGTCACCCTAGGGTGCCCCCTAGAGGCTCCATGTGGAAAAGGTGAGAAAGAGCCTGTTTATTGGAGCTGGTTCACTGCAACCTCAAATTCCCAGACCCGCCCTCGGAGTGGTTAGGTCTGAGTGTATGTGTTAGGGAGGGAAAAAGAAACTCAAGGCACAGAAAAGACCCTGACTCCCTGTCCTCTACTTTGCAGACCCTCCTACAGTGACCCTGTCCATTGAGCCACAGACGGTGCAGGAGGGTGAGCGTGTCGTCTTTACCTGCCAGGCCACAGCCAACCCTGAGATCTTGGGCTACAGGTGAGGGAGTCAGGGGCTGGGAGCACTCTGGGGAGTGATACGGAAGAGGTCAGGGTTGCAGACTGTACGAGGGAGGCCAGTGTTGTGGATACAGTTGGGAGGGTCTGAGCCCTGATCCCACCACCTCTGTGTTGCTTCCTCCCCCAGGTGGGCCAAAGGCGGTTTCTTGATTGAAGACGCCCATGAGAGTCGCTATGAGACAAATGTGGATTATTCCTTTTTCACGGAGCCTGTGTCTTGTGAGGTTCACAACAAAGTGGGGAGCACCAATGTCAGCACTTTAGTAAATGTCCACTGTGAGTAGCTGGGAGGGCAGGGGACAGAGAGCAGGGGCCTCCGGAGGGCCGGGGGCAGAGTCGAGGATGCCTCCTCCAGGGAGGTAGTGGAACAGGAGGAAGAAGATCGACTGGCGTTATTAACCCCATCAGCTTGAGACTCTAACAAGTGGCTTCTTTCTCCCTCACAGTTGCCCCCCGGATTGTAGTTGACCCCAAACCCACAACCACAGACATTGGCTCTGATGTGACCCTCACCTGTGTCTGGGTTGGGAATCCCCCCCTCACTCTCACCTGGACCAAAAAGGACTCAAACATGGTAAGACTCTTAACTGCCTCTTCTGAATGCTGGGGGGAAGCGGTGTGGCCACAGATGGGGGCAGAGGAGTTGGGGGGCTGCAGCATTATCTTTCAGATTAAACCTGGGCTGTTTCTAGGGTCTTGGGATTTGGAAGAGAAACACAGTGCTTACAGTTATCCCCACCTCTTCTCACAGGACAGCTGCCAGTTCAGAAGCACTGGGGGACAGACCCAGCTGCGCATGGGAAGGAGGGTGGGATGGGAGGAAGGACATAATGCTGCACAAGGCGGTGGGGAAGCTCAGGCGATTCGCTAGAGAAGGCTGGAGTGACCTGCTGCTCTGCGGAGACCCCCGTTAGACCATGTGGGCCAGAATTGCAGGAAGAGGAATTTCAGAGTAAAACATCCTGCCTCACTTGGCAAGGAAAATACTAGAACAGATCATCAGAGGAGGCTAATCTCCTAAAATGACTGCAGCCTTCACCTGCCCTCTCTGGCCTCCACCCCACCCCTGCCCACTTTTGCAGAGGTGTAGGTGGACTTACGTGCCAACCTGTGTAGAGTCAGGGCATGGACCAAGTGGACTCGGGAACCCCATTTCCCTTCTGGGAATTCACTTGTGGCCCCTCCTGCTTTCTTTCCAATGCCTCCGATGTGGGGCCCGCATGGACCTAGGGGCCCAGGCCTCCGGGCTCCCCACCCGAGGCTGCTCTCTCTGCCCAGGTCCTGAGTAACAGCAACCAGCTGCTGCTGAAGTCAGTGACCCAGGCAGATGCTGGCACCTACACCTGCCGGGCCATCGTGCCTCGCATCGGAGTGGCCGAGCGGGAGGTGCCGCTCTACGTGAACGGTGAGTGAGTGGCCGGAGGGGCGGCCAGGCCTGGGGGCGCCGGCGCTGCAGCTTCTGGCTGGTCCTGACTCGCGTCTTCTTGCCCGCAGGGCCCCCCATCATCTCCAGCGAGGCAGTGCAGTACGCCGTGAGGGGTGACGGTGGCAAGGTGGAGTGTTTCATCGGCAGCACACCACCCCCAGACCGCATAGTGAGTGCCGGGCCCGCCTGTGGACACCTCGAGTCCAGCTTCTTTGCCCAGGCCCAGGCTCCTCTGGCCTCTGCTGGTTTCGTTCCTTCAGTTTCCCTGTCCGGTTTCCATCCTTGAATCTTCTGCCTTCTCTCTGTCCCTCCGTCCCTTTACCTGCTCAAACCCCACCTCCTCCCTTACTTGTTATGTGCCCCTGAGCAAACGACCTAGTGCTTTGAAACTCAGTTTTCTCATCTATTAAACAGGGGCAATGACTCCTACCTAATGGGGTTGCTGGGAGAAGTCATGGCAGCGACAGGTGTGAGACCCCGAGGCCAGCTCTCAGTTCATGTTAGTTCCCCTCTCTCTCCCCTGGGCTCACACTCTTCCCCTCTCCCTCACCTGCCCTGTCGTAGACCTCCTGCCCTTTTCCTCGCTCCCCCCTCTTCCCTGTCTCCTCCCCCACCGGCTTCTCCCTCTTCCTTCCTCCCCATCAGTTCTCCTCCTGCCTGGCCCACTCCCCTCTCCCTCCTGCCTTCCTCCCACCAGCCCCTTTGCCTTGCCACTCTCCTCCCTCCTTTCTCCTCTCCCCCACACCATGAGCCATTAATTCCTTCCGTGACCATTAACTGTCAAACCCCTCATCACATTTAATGACCATTTGGCTAACTCCAGGGCTGCCCAGGGACGCTTCATTACCACGGCCGCCCAGGCAGCAGGCGGCTGGGCTCCCGGGGGGCTTTCCTTGCAGATCTAAGAGGATTGATCCCTGGAAAGGAGCCAGTTCTCAGCTGCTCCCCCTCCCTTAGGCCCCACTCTGAAGAAGGGGACACGCAGGGGAATGGCCCAGCTGAGGGGTCAGGGATGCAGGGATCCGGGGATACTCCATTGTGGGTTTGCCTGTTATGAGTCTGTGGATTGGTCTCCAGAGCCAGCCAGGCAGGTTGTGTGTGTCAGTTCAAGGTTCACCTAAAGATTGAGTTACACTTAATTAGAATCACAGGCCGGGCGCGGTGGCTCACGCGGGTAATCCCACCACTTTGGGAGGCCCAGGAGGGCGGATCACCTGAGGTCGGGAGTTTGAGACCAGCCTGACCAACGTGGAGAAACCTCGTCTCTACTAAAAATAAAAAATTAGCTGGGCGTGGTGGTGCATGCCTGTAATCCCAGCTACTCAGGTGGCTGAGCCAGGAGAATAGCTTGAACCTGGGAAGTGGAGATTGTGGTGAGCCGAGATCGTGCCATTGCACTCAGCCTGGGCAACAAAAGCAAAACTGTGCCTCAAAAAAAAAAAAAAAAAGAATCACAGATTATCAGAGATGGAAGAAACCTTGAGTATTGTCTACCTTTAGCCTGGTTCTGTCAATGTATACATGAGGAAAATGAGGCCTAGAGAGGGACAGGGAGGCCACATGGGCTTGATGGGGAGAGGAGCCCAGCGTTCTTGAGGACCAGTGCAGAACTTTTTCTACATCTGGGGTTCTCAGTGTTGCTTCATTGGATCAGCAGCATCCACATCACATGCGATCATCATGAAAATAGAGATCCTCCTCCCTGGAGATTCCGATTTAGGACATGAGTCCCGAGAATTTATATTTGAAAGAATCTCCCTAGGTAAATCTGATGTCAGTCATGTTTGAGAGCCACCGCTCCCCCTTGAGTGGAGAGTCAGTGCCGAGGGTGCAAGGCAGTAGGTGTCTTAGGTTTGTTACAGGGAGGTGTTAGGCTGGGCTTGGGGGGCACACATGGTACATAGGGGTGAGGGTGCCTTGAGGGTGGATCAGCAGGCACGTGGGCATGGGCTTCTGCCACCTGCCCCTTTCTTAACTAACTCCTTCCTGCCCTCTCCGCCGCAGGCATGGGCATGGAAGGAGAACTTCTTGGAGGTGGGGACCCTGGAACGCTATACAGTGGAGAGGACCAACTCAGGCAGTGGGGTGCTATCCACGCTCACCATCAACAATGTCATGGAGGCTGACTTTCAGACCCACTACAACTGCACTGCCTGGAACAGCTTCGGGCCGGGCACAGCCATCATCCAGCTGGAAGAGCGAGGTGACTGGCCATGCTGCCTGCCAGCTGGGGCGCAGGGCAGCCTGAGGAGTCTGCTCCCTCTTTTCTCCAGGGGCAGCGCTCAGCTGCTCCCCATCCCTTGAGCTCTGCTCTGAGGGAGGGAACGCACAAGGGGATGTCTGGACTGGGAGGTCAGGAGTGAAGGGGTTTGGGGCTGCTCCCCTCTGGTTCCTGCCTATTGTAAAAGTCTGTGCATCAGTTTCCAGAAGGATCTTAACTCCAGAGGGAAAGAACTCTTTTGGGCCTCCTTACCAGAACCTAGCCTCCATGCTCCACTGGGGAAATTCCCTCACATTATTAAAGTTTATTGAGCATTTGCTATGTGCTAGGCTCTGCGCTAGGGGCTGCAGAAAGTGCTGTGAATAAGACACAGTCCCTGACCTCAAGAAACTTTCAGTATAGTGGAAGGACTTACAGAGTGGTCGCTAATGAATTCAAATGGAGAAGAATCAAATGAACTGCAAACGGGAATAACACTGCCTATCTCACTGGCTTGTGGTGAGGATTAAATGAGAGAATATTTACAAAATACCTGGCATATAATAGGTGTTCAGTAAGTATGGGCTCCCCTACCTCTTCAAGAATTGTCACTCTGCTAGCAGAGAAGTGTTTTCTACTTTAAGGCATTTCTCGCATGATGAAAGAGGTATTCCTTTGACTTTTGGAAGCTCTCAAGTCCGAGGAGGAAAATATAGCATTTTTTGTTTTATTATTTGAAAACTAACGGGTTGACATAGGAGATGGGGAACCCCATGGAAAATGACAGTAGCCCATCAGTTCAGTCTTAACTGAGGATGCCAGCAGGGGCTTGGGGTGGAGAAGAATGGAGTAGATACAGTAATGTGGAGCTCCACAGGGAAGGATCTCAGAGGGGAGGAGCTCTGAGCAGGATCTGGATTCAACCAGGACTGCTAGGAGGAGAGAGAAGGCTGGAGGCAGGATTCCCGAGTTCCTCCTCGGCTCTGGGAAGCAGAGGAAACCAGGAAAACTCTTAGAGCCCTGGGTAGATAGGTGAAAATGGGGCAGTCACAGTGGTATTATGAATGGGAAGGTGGTGAAAGATGTTGGAACATGGGTGGCAGATTGGACAATATGGAGACAGCTGACCTCAAACAAGAGCAAGGAGCCAAGCCTCATAGGCAGGTGGGCTGAAGGACAGGGACAGACAGACAACCAAGGCCAGGGGCAAACTCCAGCTGCAGGGATAAGACATGACCATGATCTCCACTCTGATGGAACTGGAGCACAGACAAAATCCAACCACAATGCGGACCTTCCTCTCAAATCCAACCTTGACTTGAACCTAACGCTGTCCCCAGGCTCAGTGAAAACTTAGCCCGTACACAAGCCAGGGTTGCCTCTGAAGCTGTGGCCTAGCCTTCAGCCAGCACTGAGCTTAGCTCCCAGTATAACTCCAGCCTCACCCCTCCACCTTTCCTTCCCCATCGAAAGAGGTGCTACCTGTGGGCATCATAGCTGGGGCCACCATCGGTGCGGGCATCCTGCTCATCTTCTTCTTCATCGCCTTGGTATTCTTCCTCTACCGGCGCCGCAAAGGCAGTGAGTATGGGCCCTACGCAGCCCACAGCCTCCCCGGCCCTTCTGGGGCCACCACAGGCAGTGCTCGGGATGGATGGGGGGTCGGCTGTTGAGCTCCAGCCCAGAGGGAGCCAGAAGCAGCCACTGCAGAGGCCAGCAGGAAGCACTTGGTCCAGACCGCCTCTCCCATCCCAGGTCGCAAGGACGTGACCCTGAGGAAGCTGGATATCAAGGTGGAGACAGTGAACCGAGAGCCACTCACAATGCATTCTGACCGGGAGGATGACACCGCCAGTGTCTCCACAGCGACCCGGGTCATGAAGGCCATCTACTCGGTGAGGGTCCTGCTCCTCCCTGGCCTCATGCCCTCTCCACCCTCTGAGGACCAGCTCCGTCCCAGCTCTGACATCCACTGTCATTCACTCTTCCTCCGTTGGCCTTCCCTGGTCCTGCCACACACACTCTCCCACATTCACACACATACTCTCTCTCTCACACACACCCCAGGTTCGTTTCCTCCAGCAGAGGTTAGGCAGGTGGGGTTCTCCAAAGACTTCCTTTGCCCCATCTTTTCCCACAGAGTGTGAAAGTTGGAAACCCCCAGAGGCTTTCTGGTCTATGCCTCATTGCTGAGATGAGGAAACAGCCCTGGAGAGGGGCAGTGACATTTACAAGGTCACATTACATGTTAGCAACAACGCTGGTGCTCGAACCCAGGTCTCTGGCCTCTTCTGCCACATCCCAGAGCCTCTGCTCAGAGAACCCAGAACTCAAGTCTGCCTTTGCCCTCAGACCCCTCCCGTGAGCAGGTGGGGAGTGTGGGGAGGGGTTGGTGAGAGGCGACAAAAGCAGAGCTTCCGCCTGCTGACGCCCCGCTCCTGCACTCCGCAGTCTTTTAAGGATGATGTGGATCTGAAGCAGGACCTGCGCTGCGACACCATCGACACTCGGGAGGAGTATGAGATGAAGGTGCAGAAAGGGGAAGGGGCCAGGGCACCGGGTCTGGGGGGACAGTGGGTTTCCGAGGGCCCGCAGCAGGGAGGCGAGGACAGGCTTGGGGAGGAGTGCTTGGGAGGGTTTTCAAAGGAGCAGAGGAGGTGGAATTCTAGATGGGGACATGGGGAGAGCCGGAGGAGGAGGCCCAGAAGGCCATGGTGAGACTTGATCGCCACCCAAGAGGGCACACTGCCTCCATCCTCTTCTCTCATTGCCCCCAGGACCCCACCAATGGTTACTACAACGTGCGTGCCCACGAGGACCGCCCGTCTTCCAGGGCAGTGCTCTATGCTGACTACCGTGCCCCTGGCCCTGCCCGCTTCGACGGCCGCCCCTCGTCCCGTCTCTCCCACTCCAGCGGCTATGCCCAGCTCAACACCTACAGCCGGGCCCCTGCCTCCGACTATGGCCCTGAGCCCACACCCCCTGCCCCTGCTGCTCCCGCTGGCACCGACACAACCAGCCAGCTGTCCTACGAGAACTATGAGAAGTTCAACTCCCATCCCTTCCCTGGGGCAGCTGGGTACCCCACCTACCGACTGGGCTACCCCCAGGCCCCACCCTCTGGCCTGGAGCGGACCCCATATGAGGCGTATGATCCCATTGGCAAGTACGCCACAGCCACCCGATTCTCCTACACCTCCCAGCACTCGGACTACGGCCAGCGATTCCAGCAGCGCATGCAGACTCACGTGTAGGGACCAGAGCCTGGCTGGGGCATCTCTGCGGGGCAGAGGAGAAGGCTTTCACAGCTGTTCCCTGATATTCAGGGGCATTGCTCATTGCTCCCTTCTCGGACCAGCCTTCCTCCTCCCGCCGTGGCAGGTGGGGAGCAGGTCTCCCAGAAACACCCCGTCCCGAGGATGGTGCTCCGTGCATGCCCCAGCCTCCTGGGCCTGCCTTCCCTCTTCTTCGGGAGGATGTGTCTCTTCTGACCTGCACTCTTGCCTGACCCCAGCATGGGGACAGGGAAAGTGAAGGTTGGGGAGAGCAGAGGGGGCACTTTTTAGCGTTCCCTTTCTATCCCACCCCTCTGATCTCCTGTAAGTGGAAATGGGGGTGCCCAGGGGTGGGCAGACTTTGGCTTAGGGACATGAAGTACGGGAGGGGGTGGCTGTGGCACAGACAGGTGGAAACAGGAGAGCCTGGCCAGTCTCTCTGTTGTCTGCAGTCGTGCCCTGGGTGCATCTCTGCTTCCTCAGGGTACTTGCAGAAGGGAGCTTGGATTGATTGTCGCTCTTGTCTACAGAACAGCCGTAGCACTGCATTCAAATCCAGCCTTCATTCAGCTGGGATCAAAATGCCAGTCACCTTGGCTGCCCACTGTGGACATCTGTCTGTCAGCATGCAGAGGGATCCAGGAATCCCCGGCAGCAGTGCCCGCTTTCATTCTCCTGTGTTGGGCCAGCCAGCTAAGTCAGGGTCCTGGTGGAGAAAGAAAGATGAGGACCATGTCCTGATGGACTGGAGACCACTGTGTGCCGCACAGCAGTGTCCAGAACCAACGCTAGAGGGAGCCACCCAAGCCTCTTCCCCGCAATCTGCCCCACTTCCTGGCTTTAACTCTTGAGCTGGTTTAGGGAGTGGTCAGGTAGGGGTGGGGGTGCTGTGGGAGGAAACAAAAAACAATGGAAACCTCATTTGGAAAGAAAAGCTGTAGGGATTCCCCCATCCAAATACAAGTCCCAGTGGAAAGAAAAGGTGGTACCTATTCTTCTCCATGGGGTTCCTAACACCTTCCATTACTCTCAGCCTCCAAGCACTTTGAATCCATTTTATACATTCAGGTTGCCAGACCTGTCACTGCAGTGGGCTAGGATAGAGCTGGGAAGGGGCCTGGCTCTCAGGCTCTGCTCTCCTACCCTAGGGCTCATCAGTTGGTTGGAGGCCACCTTCCAGGGGGCGTGGGAGACAGGTTTTGGTTTTTTAAGTGTCTTTTTTTTTTCTTGGACCAATCAGATTCCTTCTTCCACTTTCAGTGCCTTGAGTGTCAAGCTTTGGATGACCGACCCTATGTGGGCGGCTGTGCAGGGAGTGGATACTCGTGAGTGAGCCTCAGACACACTGTTAAATGTTACAGTGTTAGGGGAGAGATGGGTGAGGGGACCTGGAGAAGTATGGGGCCTGGAAATGCCCCTGATGGAGAACTTGTGCTGACCAGGAGAAGGTGGTGCGGAAGGGCACCAGGCATTCCACGGGCCATTTCTCCTCCACGTGCACACACATCCAACACACCTTCCATGTGACCGCTTCTCAGCTGCCACCTTCTGACCAAAGAGAACAGGCGCTCCAAGGAGAACCTGTACCCCTGCCTGAGCCTCACCTTCCTAAGAAGCTGTGTCTGGAGTCGGCCACTTCCCGCCTCCCCAACTGCATGTCCAGCCCAGTGGGAGGCTGGGCCTCTGGTGCAATTCCCAAAACGTTCCTTGCCCTTTCTCCATGGTCACCATTCACAACTCATGTTCGCTTTAATGGGTTACACGCTCATCAGCCACAGGCCATTACCACCCTTACGGATGGGTCTGGGGGGTGACATTCCTGGCCAGCCCTTTGCTAGTAAGGAACAGATAGTACCCAGGAAGCAAGTCGCTCTAGTTCTAACCTCACAGGAAGCCTCTGCATCCTCCTTCATTTCAGCAGAGAAAATGCTTGTGAAGTGGGCCCTACCTTGGGCATTTACAGGCTTCCAGCTGTGTTCCACTCCTGGAAGCTGATACCTTTCAATAGAGTCCTTTGATGAGAGCTCAGTGAGAAGGTCTGTCAAGAAATGCAGATTCCCGTACAGACAAGTTCATGCGAATTTCTATTATTTTCACAAAACGCAGAAGCTATGGGTAACCCAAAGACTTAAAGTCTGAAGATGGTGGCTTTTTAAACATGAATATCCCAAAAAATTCATTTTTGTTTTGGGTTTGGCTGGATTCTTTTATATATCCATTTTTGGCTTAAGTGTTAGTTTCATTCTACTGAAATGATGGAAAGACAGGCTTACGGTCACTGGGTAATTGAGCTAAAGGTGCAGGGAGAATTGTTGAGAAAGGAAGCCTAGTTTTCAGAAGGCTGACACAGAGCTTCTTCGTTGTTCTCTGCTCCTTAACACATCAACTGGAGCCTCTTGGGTGTCAGGCAAGCACCCTGAGAAGGCAGAGGGAAGCATCAGGTAGTCTCTGCCCTCTGTCACTTACATGCTGGTAGCTATCAGAATCTGAATCGGAACCTGCCTGGCGGGCCCAGTGGAATAGCTTTTCCGGGGAGTGGAAGGTATCCTTGATCACAGAGTTTTGCTGTGGAATCCTGGAGTCCTGAAACACAGTGATGCCGCAGGAGTTGTTGATCCTGATCACATCTGATGGCTTGTTTTAGTGGGAAGAGCAAGGAGACCCAGGACCCAGACCCAAAGCTGCCAAGGTTAGATCTCGGCCTAACTTTCTGTTCATTGTCCCCAGTTTTTCTGGCCTGCAAAATGAGGGGGGAGGGTTGTACACATCTAAAACGATTCTGTTTTTGCTGTGCTCATTGGGTGGGGGGTCAGGGTGGGACTGCCCATGGCTGGCAAGAAACTGGGAGCAGTAGCAGGCATGGTGAGGGCTGGGGAACTGGTCCGGGTGGGCTTCACCCCTGTTCGAAGAAGCTTTCACCATGGACTTCATTATCTTGTCAGAAGTGTTGTGAATTAGTTTCCACCAGGGACCCGTTTATCCCAAACAGCAACATAAAACACACGCTAAGCCTCAGAGTAAAATTGATGTGAGGTTATCCTTTGACCATTGGGTCATCTGTGCTGCTCCCCACTCATTTCTGATGGGTTTGCAAAGGTGTGTTTTGCCAGGGCAGGCCATGGTGAGTTTCCTATACTATGTGCCTGGGTTTCAGACACTGCTTCTGTAGAGGAAATGGGAGCAGCCTTCCTCACCCCGATCCTTGGCAACATTCCTCTGGGCCAGGGTCAGCTCGTTCCTCTTACCGAACAGGTGAAGTCTGCAGTCCAAGGTGCCTGGAAAGAGGTCAGGGAGTAAGCACAGCTGCCCCGTCTGAGAAGCAGTAGCTTGCAAGGGGAGCCGGGGGAGGAAAAGGGGTACAACGGCTTTGGCATACATTCTGGATGTTGAAGAGGCTCTTGTGATTTTGGTTGAGCCATGTTCGCTTCCCTCGTGAAGGGCTCACCCTATATCCTAAATTCTGGATCCTTCAAAGTCCAGCCACAGAGTTTGCATGAAGCAAAAAGCCTAATGAGTGAGAAAGGAAAGAGGCCAGGAATGGGAGCAGTGCCGTGCTCTCCTAAATGAATGGAAACGTTAGTATGAGCACCCTGTCTTCAGGCAGAGTTCTCTCTCCTTATCCCAGCAGGGCGACTATCCCCTTAACTCGGAGGGGAGGTGTATCTGCTTTCAAAACGGAGCACGTCGCGCTGGAGTCTCTTGCCCTCGTTGTGGCCTCCCGCTAACCTGTCAGGAGCCACAGTCCCAGGCTCCGCAAAACGGAATCAGTTTCTCAGTTAACTTGGCCCATGTTCATGGCAATGTTCAGCCATTTGGGTTTGAAGAAAACCGCGTTAAAGCCAAGACCCCGTTTGGAGCGAACTGCCTTGTTCCTTGCTGCGTGGGAGGTTCTGTCCCCACAGCTAAACTCCAGTTCCTCCCCAAGCACCCTGGCCTCAAAATCCCAGCTTCCCCACCAAGTCAGTGGTGTCTGACCTGAGCCAGGCTGCCGCTTGGTGCCTCTACAGGCCACTGTGCGTGTTGAGAATCACTGAAAAGGAGTAGTGAGCTCCTGACCCTGGTGAGGCCACAATGAACACTGAAGTGCACAGACCAAGGGATGTAATTGAAAGGCAATTTATATTTTTGTGAAGACGCTATAAAATTAGCATTCCCATTCCCTTTTCTTGGCCTTCTCCTATCCCCCCTATGGTATTTCACCTCCTCTCCTCAAGGCCAGACTTTGTGAAAGGCGTTGGGTCACCTTTGTTGGCGTGGTCCTGAGCTCACCTCTGGGCTGGTGGAGAGGACTGAAAGATGTGTGGTTTGGTAGGTAGGGGTGGGTGCGGGAGGTAGGGGGTGAATCGCATTTTCTTGCATCACTGTGAGGGAGCTCCAGGCCCTGTCCCTGGAGAAATAATTGCTGCGCAGAAGTCACAGGCCATACTGGGCAGTTCTGGTACAAACCTGCCCTTAAAAATAATAACAATAATAATAATAACTCCATTTGCATAGAACTGTCACTCATTCCTGCCAATCTGCTGTCCCTACCCTGGTTTTTGGCTGGCCCCAACCACTGGCCTTGTTGAGTACTGATGGACCCTGGGCTCTTCTGTTTGCTTCTGGAGCTCTTCAGATGCTACTCCCCTGAGCATACTCTAAATCTGGGGAGGGAGCATCCAAATTCCCAATCCTATAGAAATCCACACAATCTTGTTAGCAACAGTGACCCAGAAAATTTTGCTGTGTCCACTTTCACCAGAAGAGGCCCAGGACTCCCTGTGGTCACATTTCCTAGCCAGCCATTCTTGGGATTACAACCTCCATCTCTAGCTCCAGTTGAATTTTCTCCATCCACACCCCAGAAGTAAATGGATCCATGATGATAATTAAGAGAAGAGAAAAAAAGATATTATTTTTGTTAGGACAAACCATCGTAGATTTTTAGCAATGTGTATCTGTGTGTCCCTCACACCTTTTCCTATTCTGCCTTTTTTTTTTCCTTTTTTTTAAAATATTATGTACTATATTTTTAGTCTCAAACACACTATATATTATATATATTTAATTTTTTTATATATATAAATATAAATGTTTTAAAAAGTACCATGTTTTGTGTTATTTAATGCATTAACAGGTAGTGACTTAAAAGCCTGCCTGGCTTTGGGTGATAGTCCTGGTCTGGGGTAAAAAACAGGTTTGGATTGAGATTGCAGGAACAATGTTTGTGTCACCTCCAGGCTGTGGGGCGCATTCTCTCTAGTTTGCCACTTGTGCAGGACCCTGAGGCCAGTTATGGCAGTTCAGGGACAAACAGCTGGAGGCTCCTGCATTTGGAACACAGCCTCCAAATGTTCTGTGCCAGATCCCATTATGGGAATGGGAAACGGGGAGACTTTTGAATCTGAGATGCAGATCCCAAAGGAATTGGGACAGGCAGGTGTGTGAGAATGGCTGGTTTTGTTTATTTAAAATGCTGTGGTTTGGGTAAAAAGCAAAGTTACCAGGTCTCCAACCTTTTGAACCTGTAGTGAAGCAGAATGAGAAAAACAGATGCTGCAGCAATGCACACACACAGGGGCCATCCTGCTGAGAAATCCTAAATTCCCTGAGTTGAGTTCCCAAGGGTTTCACTTTGCTCATTTCTCAGGAGTGTTTGCAGATACCTGAAATTGCTTCCAGATAATGTTTTGTTTTGTATTGTTTTGGAGTTTTGTTTTGCTGTAGAGACAGGGTCTCACTATGTTACCCAGGCTGGTCTCGAACCCCTGGGCTCAAGTAATCAATCCACCAACCTTGGCCTCTGGAGTCGCTGGGATTACAGGAGTGATCCACTGCGCTTAGCCCAGATAATGTTTTTTTAAGCTATAAATCATTAGAGAAATAGGGTTTATGGTTTTCTTCATCCAGTTACCAACCAAGCAAACTGAAGACAGTTTACAGTAGCCTTTTTTGTATACGAGGGGCACCCAATGTAGGAAGATAGGATGCAAGAGTTGAAAAATACTTTAGAAATAATGCAATCCACATCAGAGGGGTAGAACTCACAGCACTGGAGCTGCAGCTGAGGGAGGGTGCAAGGTGCCATGGTGCCTGGGGTTTGCAGGCATGTAGCCAGGACCAAGAACCTATAGGTAGCCCCAGGTGAGTCCAACCTGGATAGGAATGAGAGGTCAAGGTGCAGGGTAAATTTGGAGGCTGCGGCCGGGCGCGATGGCTCACGCCTGTAATCCCAGCACTTTGGGAGGCCGAGGCGGGCAGATCACAAGGTCAAGAGATCTAGACCATCCTGGTCAACATGGTGAAACCCCGTCTCTACTAAAAACGCAAAAATTAGCTGGGCACGGTGGCATGTGCCTGTAGTCCCAGCTACTCAGGAGGCTGAGGCAGGAGAACTGCTTGAACCTGGGAAGCAGAGGTTACAGTGAGCCGAGATTGTGCCACTGCACTGCAGCCTGGCGCCTGGCGACAAAGTAAGACTCTGTCTCAAAAAAAAAAAAAAATTTTGGAGGCTGCATTGAGGTAAGTTGCACTGGCATATAGGTAAAAGTGGCATTGACAGAATACAGAAGCAAACAGAAGAGAGTAGGGAAAAATGAAAAAGCCAGGAAAGGAAGCAAAGCTGTGCAAATGTGGAGGCACAGGTGAACACTATTAGGCCAAGTGGTGTTGGGTGGAGCGCGTCCTGTGTTATGTGTCCACCTGGGATACACTTATTCATCTCTGCATCCCCAGAGCCCAGCACAGGGCCAGCAGGTTCTTTGGGATAAATCTGTATAGGGCACTACATAAGGCTCCAAAGACCTACACTTACTCTCAGCCACAAGAAAGGCCACAGGACCTTGTCCCTGTGTATTAGTTCTCTTCCTGCAATGAGAGCCCCAGCCCCTCTAGGTTACCTCCAGCCTGAGGATAAGTAATAATGACACGACCCCTTTATCATTTGGCTCTGCAAAGTTTTAAATGCCACCCTCTCCTTTGGAGGTTTTGCTTCACAACAGGAGCAATTGGTCTAGACATAAACACACTCCTGTCTGCCTTCCACACCAAAGTGTGAGTTCAAATTTCTCCATGAGATGACCCCACATGGTTCAACCCTCGCTTTCACTTACCCTACATTTCAACACAGTTAAATGGAATTATGTCTTGTGTGTGATATGCCCCTGCCCTTTCCTCCCTCTGTGCTTTGGTCCAAGCTCTTTTCTCTGCCTGGAGTTCCCATGTCCCTTCACTTTCCCATTTCTAAGTTTTACTTATCTTCAGGGCCCAGCCCCAAAAGCTATCTCCTCCAGGAAGCCTTGCCTGACTCATAACTCACCTTCTCTTCCTCCTGGGAAGTGCCATGGGTTAGCTATTATCTCACTGATCTCATCTCATTTATAGCCTTCTGCTTTGATAACAGGATTTTGTGTATGACACATTAGCACTTTCCTCCTCAAAGAAGGTCACTTAAAGGCAGAGAGCATGTATCATTTATTTCAGTATCCATCATCCAGCAGAGTGCATGTAGTTTCTCAGCATGTGCTGGAGGAATGCAGGTATGGAGGGAAGAAAAGAGGGAGGAGAAGCAAACCCATAAACACAATGCATAAAAGGAATTTAACCTAGAGGAGTTCATGCTTGAAGTGTACAGCATGGTGATTAAAAGCATGGACGTTCACGTCAGTCTACCAAGCCAACAGACACGGCCAGTACTTACTCTTATTAAATTCTCCCTTTCTGAGTTCCCTGGCTGTTAGACAAGACCAAGCTGACTATAAACAGAAGTGGCATGTCACTTCCAGACCAAAGCATTTAATTGCTAGTGTGAGACCCTCCAGCCTTGTCTTCCTCTGTCCAAGTGACAGGAGCCCGTTTATTCCAAATGGTATGGCTTTGTAATAGTGGAATCTGTCTGCCTGTGTCCCGGAGTGACTATGTAAAGCAGAGCCCTTTAGCCAACCCATGGTGAATATGTAGTTTGAGGGAGAAATGAATCTTTGTTCAGATACTGAAATTTTGTGGTTGGTTGTTACTGCAACACAGTATATCCTATCCTGATTAGTAGAGACTGTGCTAAAATCCTGCCTTCACCATTTGCTCCTTGGGTAAGTTACTTTATCTCTCTGCGTCTCTCTTTTCTCCTCTGTGAAGCAGACTAGTAATTGATACTATCCCATAGAAAATGCTTAGCAGAGTTCCTAGCAAGTGAATACCCAGTAAAGGTTAGCTTTTGTTAGCCTAGAGAAAGGGGAGCAGTGGGCATCTGCCCCTTTCCCTCCTTTGCCTCTTCCTTAGAGGCATCAGGAAGGATGTCTACATTTGCCCAAGCTTATGGAAACAGCAAGGACTTTGGAATGAGAAGATTTAGCTTAAAATCCCAGCAAAGCCTTTTTGAGCTACCATTTCTTTATCTTTAAAATGTTGTAAACACTCAATGAGATGAGATAGACAAAACCCTTTTGTAAACTGCTAAATGCTATTCAAATGTGAGTTGATTACTTTGGTCTATTAACTCTCTGAAGCATCTCACCCCCGCCCCCGCCCCGCTCTCTGTAGCATCCCATGCCACACACCTCACTGCCACAAACACAACATGAATGCTGCTCTAGCAGTGACCTGATATTAGGAGAATGTGCCCATCCAGCTGGGCGTGATAGAGCCCATCTTGGCAGCCCCCCGGGTTCTAAAACCAAAAAACCAGCTCTTCGTAAAGCAGGAACCTGGGGGAGGAGAAAGATCGCTTCATTTGCACTCACTTTCCAATTTCCTTTACTCATTGTAATTAGCTACACAGAGGCAACCTCCCGGGGAGAGCAGAACCATCAGCTCCCAGAATGGAACCAGGGAGCTCTGTCTTTTTGTTCCTCTCCACATAATACTGCTCTCTTGGTGGTCGCTATGCAAACACATCCTGCATTCACTTGCAAACTGGGAAGTATTTCATATTTTGAGGATTAGATTAATGTTCCACCTCCCCAAAAGGGACACTGGTTGGGACTTCTATTCGAACAGTATCCTGTCAGCACTCCTAGCGAAGGGGCTGGCTCCCAGAGTCACGTGACCACCTGAGGGATGACCAAAACCTTGCTTTTCTCAGAGCCTCTATGATCCGCTCACTAAAATAGATGCTTCACAGTGGATAATAGAATCTCAAAAATTGAAGGCATCTCTGGGGTCATCTGGTCCTATTATGGACCCAAAGGAGAAGCCCCAATTCAGCTTCAGAGACAAACAGGCTTGGCATCAAGATCATCCGGGGACCAGAAAGCCTGGTGACTCTTTATGGGGTCTGGACTTTGGGATCTGAATGTCTGATTCCCCCAAGCTTCTGCAGCCATCAACTCTGTGCCTTTGGGGAAATCATTTGCCTTCTCTGGGCCTCAGTTTTCTGATCCATAAAAATCTTTCATTCATGCAAAAGATATTTAATGAACATTTTCCATGTGTCTGAAACTATAGCAAAACCTGGGGATACAGCAGGAAACAAAACAATGTCCCTGCTTTCATGGAACTGTGCACCTAAAAGGAAGAAGCTGAGGCAAAATTAATACACATGGAGAGTTTATTTGGGCCAAGTGTGAGGATGGCAACCCGGGAGCGTAGACTCAAGTTGCCCTGAATACACACTCCAGTTAGCAGCACTTACAAGTGGATTTTTAAAGGCAAAAAAAAAAAAAAAAAAAAAAAAAGGGCCGGGGGTGGTGGGACAGGGAGTGGACTGCTACAAAGTTGTCAGGAATTCTTCTTGGTTTACAGAAATAACATTGGCTATACATTGTTAAACTATAGGGTGTGGGTTACAGTATCCTGTGTGGCATTATTAGGTTAATTTATAGCCACTTGTGGCAAAAGTAAGCAGTTTCAAGAGACAAATACATAGTTCAGAGGGAGGAGTGAGGAGTGATTGTGATCTCTTTTAGTTTTTCTCTGGGTCTGATAATTAAACGGACTTGCATTCCTCAAATGAAAGTTATTTTATTTTCTCAGAACTTACACTGCAATGATGGGAGATAGATGACGAACAGACAAATGGATGTCAGAGAGGAGTCAGGAGGGACACAGGGCTGGGTAGAGTGGGTTACCGGGAAGAGAGAGGTGCTATTTATGTTGGATGATCAACGAGAGTGTCCAGGAT
The DNA here is from genome assembly GCA_963574635.1 of Cheracebus regulus. Lineage (NCBI taxonomy): Eukaryota > Metazoa > Chordata > Mammalia > Primates > Pitheciidae > Cheracebus > Cheracebus regulus. The sequence goes on along the minus strand of CAUYQU010070989.1, from coordinate 8,748 downwards.
AAAAGGACAGGTAGGCTGGGCTTATATCCGGGGAAAGAATATACTAGTCTGAGGGAACAGCACCTGCAAAGACCCTGAGGCAGAAATGAGTTAGAGAGTCAAGGGCCAGCAAGGAGTGTGGCTGGGGCAGCAGTATGAGCAGGGGAGGGCGATGAGAAATCCCGAGAAGGGTGAGATGGAGCCTTCTCCATCCGTCCTGTGAGGACAGCCGGCCGTTGAGAGGGCTTTGGAAATTACTGTGCGATGAGAGGACGTAGTAAATCAAGCCATAGGAACTGTTTCTGTAGGTCAAAAATGGGTGAACAGCAGCAGTTTTATATGGTTCAACCTAATACATGTAAACGTACAGTACTGTTGATTTATTATTACCGCCTTTAAAACACAAGGCTCTATTATGTTGGCAGGATTAACTGAAAGGCATGTCTTCCTTCTATTGAGGCTGAGCAGGCCTCTTTATTATTTTTACCCAATGACTGTAGCTCTGCCTTCAGGACAGTGCTGTCTGAGGGGTCTGCCATCTCCCCGTGCCTCTCCAAGGTGTTCGTTTAATATTGAAATGTAGTTGTCATGATATCCTGTCTCTTCTAAGAGGTTTCTTTTCTCAGTTAAATATTTCTGATTCTTCTAAACCTTTCTCTTAGGGTACGTTTTTGGATCCTTCCCGTTGTGCTCACCCTTTCTTCTGGGTGAGTTCTGAACACACATTAAGAAATTCAGCATCTTCCACTTCACCCTGCTAGTCTGAGGGAGAGTTCCCTATCTGAACTCATTAAGATCCTCTATGTTCCTTCACCTCCTATTCTTCAGTAAATATAGACACTGAATTCTGGCTTCTGCCCAGGAAACAGTGGTGGTCCCTTCATCACCCAAAGATCCTGATACCCATCCCCTCTACTGAAGTTGGAAATGGTACCAGATTCTCAGGCAGAAATCCCAGGCAGATGAAATAAGAGGGGTTCCCAGATCCAGCAGCTCAGCTATGGCCATCCCAGACACTACAACCTACATTCTCTGGGTATGTCCCGAAACTTAATGTGCTCTATGGAGTGGGCCTACTTATAATTTTTTTTTTGAGACAGAGTCTTGCTCTTTCACCAGGCGCCAGGCTGGAGTGTAATGGCGTGATCTCGGCTCACTGCAACCTCCACCTCCCGGGTTCAAGCAATTCTCCTGCCTCAGCCTCCTGAGTAGCTGGGACTACAGGTGCACGCCACCACACTCAGCTAATTTTTGTATTTTTAGTAGAGACAGGATTTCACCATTTTAGCCAGGATGGTCTCGATCTCTTGACCTCGTGATCCACCCGCCTAGGCCTCCCAAAGTGCTGGGATTACAGGTGTGAGCCACCACACCCGGCTACTTATAATTTTTTAACAACATGGGTAGCATCACAATAACACAGATCCTTTCTGCTTTCAGAATCTAGATCTGTTTTCTTTTTGGTTTTTAAATCAAAACATGAGCTCTAGTCTAAATTCCACTTGTGAGCCATTTGACTTTGGACAAGGTACTGGAACTTTGTGAGTCTTAGCTTTCTTATCCATAAAATGAGAATAATGACACTACCACACTAGCAGAAGGAGGAGCTAGCACAGTTGGGTACTGAGCATGTATCCCAAAGCTACCACTGCACAAGGCCTCCATTGCTATCCCCAAGTCCAAGGGTCCCTCAGCTTTTCCTTGACTCCTGCAGTGGCTAAGTGGTCTCTGCTTCCAGTTTTTGTGCCCCAGGGGTCTGTTCTCCACAGCAGGGCATTGGTAGCAATCCCCTACCTATTCTTAGTTTCATTATCAATACTAAAAATCATTAGATTTTGTCTTAGTCTGTTTGATCCTGCTATAACAAAATACCAGAAGCTGGGTGTCTTATAAACAATACAAATTATTTCTCACAGTTCTGGAGGCTGCAAAGTCCAAGACACTGATGGCAACATCAGTGTCTGCTGAGGGCCCATTTCCTAGTTCATAGATGGCGCCTTCTTGCTGTGTTCTCACATGGTGGAAGGGACATGCAGCGCTATATTAGGGCCTTTTATAAGAGCACTAATCCTACTCATGAGGGCTCCAACCTCATGCTATTCACCTCCCAAAAGGCCTCTCCTAATACCATCACCTTGGGGGTTAGGATTTCAACATAGAAGCTTTGGGAAGGACACAAGCATTCAAACCATAGAAGACTTTAACAACAATAAAATACAACCTTTTTCTATGATAACAGAGTAATCCTTTTAAAATGTAAATCACATCACATCACTCCTGCTTTAGCCCTTACGGCTTCCTATCCCACTCAGAATAAAATCCATGCTTCTTTCATGTCCTACAAGCCCTACCTTAGCTGTCCCCTGCCCACCCTCTCTCCATTCTTACTTTGTCACTTGACACTCTAGCTTCACTGACCTGGCTGTCTGTGACATTCTAACATGGGATAAAATTCCAAACCCTCTTATGGAGATGTTCAGGGTGGGGTCTTGCAATAGGGAAGCAGTTAATATTTAGTAAGTGAGTCAGGCCCTTTCATATATGTGATTACCTGCAGTTTTCAGAATAATGGGCCTCTGAAGTTAGACCTTACAGGGAATTCCCCTATCCGTCATGCCCAGTGCCCAGGAGCCAGCTAGAAGAAAAGCTCAGCAAATAAACCTGAGAGGCTTCCAGCCTCAGGGTCCCTGAAGCTCCAGCTCTCTTCTCCTAATAACCTAAAGGGCTATTAACAGTTTCTTCACTTATTAAAACAATTTTTTTTTTTTTGCAGCCTGTCCCTTAGGTGTTGGCTACATGCCACACACACACAAAAAAGCCTGAAACCCCAGATCCTCCTTTTAAAAGAACAGTCCCTCTTCAAGGTACAAAAAGAAAAACAGACCTCATTGCTCAAGAATCAGTCTCTTTCTGATGGGAGGACACAGACCCCCACCTCTGGGCACAGGTTTCTCTGGCATTTAAAATCTTCAGGGGGGACCGGGCACGGTGGCTCACGCTTGTAATCCCAGCACTTTGGGAGGCTGAGGCGGGCGGATCATGAGGTTAAGAGATCGGGACCATCCTGGCCAACATAGTGAAACCTCATCTCTACTAAAATACAAAAATTAGCTGGGCGTGGAGGTGCGCTCCTGTAGTCCCAGCTACTCGGGAGGCTGAGGCAGGAGAATTGTTGGAAGCCGGGAGGTGGAGGTTGCAGTGAGCTGAGATTGGGTCACTGCACTCCAGCCTGGCGCCTGGCGAAAGAGCAAGACTCTGTCTCAAAAAACAACAACAAAAAAAATAAAATAAAATCTTCAGGGGGGTAAAGAACCTTAAAGTCAAGTGCAGAACCACTACGATTTTGGTAGTTTAAAGAGAAAAAACAAAAACTAGTATTCATGTTTAGGCCAATGGGCTGATTAAGCATGTCTAATTCAGGTGTCTAGGGTCCATCAATAACACTGAAGCACTCTTAGGGCAGGGAAACACCTGCATGTCTTTTTATCTGTAAAGGATCGGGGGTCTGAAATTTAAAGTAAAGGAGTAGAATTGCATTTTTCTTTTTTGAGATGGAGTCTTGCTCTGTCACCAGGCTGGAGTGCACTGGTGCAATCTCGGCTCACTGCAACCTCCGACTTCCTGATTCAAGCGATTCTCCTGCCTCAGCCTCCAGAGTAGCTGGGACCACAGGCACATGCCACCACACCTGGCTAATTCTTGTATTTTTAGTCGAGACAGGTAGTCGAGACAGGGTTTTACCATGTTGGCCACACTGGTCTCGATCTCCTGACCTCATGATCCGCCCCCGCCTCGGCCTCCCAAAGTGCTGGGATTACAGGTGTGAGCCACTGCACCCAACCTAGAATTGCATTTTTTGTTGAGACAGAGTCTCACACTTTTGCCCAGGCTGGAGTGCAATGGTGCCATCGCAGCTCACTGCAACCTCCGCCTCCCGGGTTCAAGTGACTCTCCTGCCTCAGCCTCCCAAGTAGCTGAGACTACAGGCGTGCACCACCACGCCCAGCTAATTTTTGTATCTTCAGTAGAGACAGGGTTTCACCATGTTGACCAGGATAGTCTCGATCTCTTGACCTTTTGATCTGCCTTCCTCAGCCTCCCAAAGTGTTGGGATTACAGGCGTGAGCCAACTGCACCTGGCTAGAATTGCATTTTTTTGTTAGGGGGGACAGAGTCTTGCTCTGGCGCCAGGCTGGAGTGCAGTGGCATGATCTTGGCTCACTGCAACTTCCACCTCCTGGCTTCAAACGATGCTCCTGCCTCAGCCTCCGAGTAGCTGGGACTACAGGCACATGCCATTATGCCCAGCTAATTTTTTATATTTTTAGTAAAGATGGGGTTTCACTATGTTGGTCAGGATGGTCTCGATCTCTTGACCTCGTGATCTGCCCACCTTGGCCTCCCAAAGTGCTGGGATTACAGGCATGAGCCACCGCGCCTGGCCCTAGAATTTCATTTTTAAGAGGGAATTGGATCAGTGATTTCTGAGTTTCTTTCTATGCACTAACATGTAGGATTCCATGAATCTGATCTGTTTTAGGGATGTCAAAGTGGTGGCAACTAAACCATCTGAATCTTCAGAAAAAGTACAATTCCAAATGTTCTGTGCCAATTTTTCATTCAGAACTCATGGTTTCTGTATGCACAGCGTTCATCACAAATCAGTGGCAAGAGCAAAGCTCTCGATCTTTTGGCTGTAAGGCTTCCTTCCACAGCTTGCTTTCTTCATAACACTTATAAGGCTATTCTCACACTGCTATAAAGAAATACCTGAGCCTGGGTCATTTATAAAGAAAAGAGATTTAATTGGCTCATGGTTCTGCAGGCCAGCTTCTGCTCGGCTTCTCGGGAGGCCTCAGGAAACTTACAGTCATGGCAGAAGGTAAAGGGGAAGCAGGCATGTCTTACACGGCTGGAGCAGGAGGAAGCAAGAGAGGGGAACGTGCCACACACTTCTAAACAAGTGAGAACTCACCATCATGAGAACAGCCCCCAGGGGGAAATCCGCCCACATGATCCAATCACCTCCCCCTAGGTCATACCTCCAACACTGGGGATTACAATTCAACCTCAGATTTGGGCGATGGCACAGACCCAAACCATACAATTTGGTATTGACTTTGTGCAACATCTCTGAATCTTTTTGAGCCTCCATAATTGTCTTTTAAAAAGACAATTTGGCTCATTCTTTTTTCTTTCTTTCTTTCTTTTCTTGAGACATGGTCTTGGTCTGTCACCCAAGCTGGAGTACTGTGGCAAGATCATGGCTCACTGCAGCCTCGGCCTCCTGGGATCAGGTGATCCCCCCACGTTAGCTTCCTGAGTAGATGGAACTACAGGTAAATGTCACCACACCTGGCTTGGCTCATTCTTATTTAAAGACTCAAATCTGTCGTAATCTCCTCACAGAAGGTTGTGCCCCACCATGCCAAATTAAGTGCCCCTCCTTTGTCATCTCATAGTGCCCCCTCCCTAAGGCCTCATGTGCCTCTGTTATTGTTTTAATTAATTATTATTATTATTATTTTTAAAACGGGGTCTCAACCTTGTTGGTCGGGCTGATCCTGAACTCCTGACCTCAGGTGATCCGCCTGCCTTGGCCTCCCAAAGTGTTTGGATTACAGGCATAAGCCACTGCACCCGTCCTCTTATTGTTTTTATACCCAGCACAGCTTACTAAGTTATTGACAATTTAAAGAGGAATTGTAGTGCCCGCTGTCATCTACATCATGAAGTCTTGCTCATTTCAATAAAATATATTGGCTGGGTGCAGTGGCTCATGCCTGTAATCCAAGCACTTTGGGAGGCAAGGTGGGCAGATCACTTGAGGTCAGGAGTTCCAGACCAGCCCGGCCAACATGGTGAAATCCTGTCTCTACTGAAAGTACAAAAATTAGCCCAGTATAGTGGTGTGCCTGTAATCCCAGCTACTCGGGAGGCTGAGGCAGGAGAATTGCTTGAAACCAGGAGGTAGAGTTTGCAATGACCTGAAATGGTGCCACTGCACTTACAGCCTGGGCAACAGAGTGAGACTTTGTCTCAAAAAAAAAAAAAAAAATTCCTGTATAAAAGAAAGAAGAAAATGCTCTATGGCTAGGGCCCAATCGCTTTCCTTCCCGCCACATCTAAGCTTTTGAAAGCCATTGTCTTTACTTGCTCATTTCACTCTGCCCCTTCTCAACACAGTGCAATCTATCTTCTGCTCATGCCAAGCCTCCCAAATAGATATCGTTCCAGTGGTCAAATCCAATGGTCACTTTTCAGTTATTTTTTTCTATTACAGAATTTTTTTTTTTTTGAGATGGAGGTTTGCTCTTTGAGGCAACAAAGTGCAGTGGTGTGATCTCAGCTCACTACAACCTCTGCCTCCTGAGTTTAAGCAATTCTCCTGTCTCAGCCTCCCAAATAGCTGGGATTACAAGCAACCGCCGCCATGCCCAGCTAATTTTTTGGTATTTTTAGTAGAGATGGGGTTTCACCATGCTGGCCAGTCTGGTCTCAAACTCCTGACCTCAGGTGATCCACCAGCCTCAGCCTCCCAAAGTGCTAGGATTACAGGCATGAGCCACCATGCCCGACCCAGAAGTTTTTAAAACATATTTTAAATCACAACTTTCATACAGATATAAAATGAACACGTCAAAAACTGCATTTGATCCATTAATTAATGAGGGTTCCAGCAACATATTTCAACTGATTCAAAGTAAAATTCAAAGTACCACACTTATATAGGTCAACCAGGAATTCTGAAATGAATTTACAAATAGTCATAAAACTGGTTTATCCACAGGGCACTAATCAATTGCGTTCCACTAGACACAACTAATTTGCATTTCTTTGTGCAAAAATCATCTGCATTATTATCCGTTTCTACAACTTACAGAGTTGTAAAAGAACTCATAATCAACATAAGGCAGAGAAAACCCTGATGGGTAAATTAGACAGGACACTCAATAATGATTTTTGGTCCATTTTAAAGTCTTTCCTGATAATTTCTCCGGACACTTCCTTGACCTATCTTCAGCATTTCACACTAATGACCACTCCTTGAAACTCCTCTTTTGCTCTGCAGTGTTACCTCAGATTCTCGCCTCACCTCTCTATCCATCCTTAGCAGAAGTGGACTCCTATTTCTCTCTCTCTCTCTCTCTCTCTCTCTCTCTCTCTCTTTGAGATAGATTTTCACTCTTGTTGCCTAGGCTGGAGTGCAATGGCACGGTCTTGGCTTCCTGCAACCTCCATCTCCCAGGTTCAAGAGATTCGCCTGCCTCTCGGCCTCCTGAGTAGCTGGGATTACAGGCATGTGCCACCACGCCTGGCTAATTTTTGTATTTTTAGTAGAAACAAGGTTTCACCATGTTGAACTCCTGACCTCAAGTGATCCACCTCCCAAAGTGCTGGGATTACAGGCATGAACCACCTCACACAGCCAGTCTATGTCTTAAATATATTCTCCAATGTTTTCTCCTGGGCTCTCTCTCCTTGTACTCACACTTCTGAGACTAATCTCATTGATTTATTTATTTTTTTGTCTTCAAACCACCAAAATCATGCTGATAACTCTTTTTTGAGAGTTTCCCTCTTGTTGCCCAGGCTGGAGTGCAATAGCATGATTTCGGCTCACGGCAACCTCCACCTCCTAGGTTCAAGCGATTCTCCCGCCTCAGCCTCCCGAGTAGCTGGGATTACAGTCATGTGCCACCACACCTGGCTAATTTTGTAGTTTTTAGTAGAGAGAGGGTTTCTCCACATTGATCAGGCTGGTCGGAACTCCTGGCTTCAAGTGATCTGCCCGCCTTGGTCTCCCAAAGTGCTGGGATTACAGTCATAAGCCACTGCGCCTGGCCCCTTGCTTTTCCCTTTCTGTGCACTTAGCATACTAGGTTGTCACTGTCTACTTGTCTGGCTTCCTTATGAGACTAGGAGCCCCTTGAAGACAGGCACTGGACTCCATATATACCCCTCTCTGCCCTCTCCAGTGTCCTCCTTCTACACAGTTCCTGAGAATGTCTAAATCCCCTGAGGAGGCTTCACCCAAAGACCCTCAATCTTACATAGCATCTTAGGGGAGAACAGGAATTGCAAGAAGGATACAATGGTAGGTGGAGGACACCTATGGGCTTCACCTCCTCCTAGATTTTCTCCTCTCCTGCTCTGTCTGGGTTGCGGGCTTGTCCTAGGTGCTACCCCCATCCTTGCACCCGAGTCACACACCAACCTATAATGGGTTGGTGATTCGAGCCTCTAGGTTCTTCTTTTAAAACTCATTCATTCATGCTTTCGGTACTGGACACCGTGCTGAGTCTCTGGGGGTAGGGAGAGAAGTAAATTACGGTTTCTGTCCTTTAAGAACGTGTAGTCCAATAGCAGAGAGCTACCTGTATGCAAATAACTCTAAACGTGATGTCATCGCTAAATACTAGGAGTGTGATCAAAGTGCTACCTTAGCAGGAGGAGGAAACTATTCCTTCTGACTGCCGAGTTCAAAGTGAGGAGACTGAAACCTCCGAGAAGGATGAGAGGGCAGCCGGCTTTTTCTCATGAAGAAAGGCATCCCAGGCAAAGCCGCCGAGCGCTTGGCGTGGTTCTCCTGGGATAAGCCCACAGTCACAAACTTGTGCAGGGAGGGGGGTACCGGGAAGCAGCTCAGTGTTCAAAGCTTTTCGAGATTCTCCGGATCTGCAGCGCCGTCCGCTCGGGCAGGGGCTCGGCGGGGGCTCGGCGGGGGCTCGGCGGGGGCTCGGCGGGGGCTCGGCGGGGGCTCGGGCA
>CAUYQU010070988.1:0-99332 GCA_963574635.1 Cheracebus regulus | reverse complement strand
GGGATAGAAGAAAAGGAGGGAAGTGAGGGAGAGAGAGGAAGGGAAGAAGGAGGGAAAGAAGAAAAGTAAAAAAGGAAAGAAGGGAGGGAGGGAGGGAAAGGAAAGGGAGGGAGGAGAAGGGAGGGAGGGAGGGAGGGAGGGAACAATTTTTAATAATAACTGCTATTACAGAAGTGACTTCAGATGGACTTAATAAGATTCTAAGTCTAAATCTGACCTTCAGTCACCTTTGCATACATACAGTTTTTTTTTAAGAGGTTGAACTTCTTTGCAATAACCTCCCTGACAGCCTGGAAGTCCGTTTTCATGATGTCAGTTGAGATCTGCTGCTGTCAACATAGCCTTTGATTCAATCCCAATTCTTCTCCAAGGACTCTCAGAGAAATAGGGGGAAAGAAAGCAAACTAAAACCTTAAATTGGCGGAGTCCCTAATGAATGCCAAATTGAAACAACTAAGGGAAAGTTTAAAATTCCTCTCTCCTGGGGGCAAATGAGGGACTTTATTCTCTAGAAGGTGGTGGACCGGTCATGCATGACTCTTCATGTCCATTCCATTTTTGCCTAAAAAGCCATTTTGTGCATTTGTTTGTTTGTTTGTTGCTCAACATTCCCCAGAGGTTGGCAGATGTGATCCAAAGCCACAGTCTAAAGGCCACTTGGGAATGTGCTTGAGTAGGAAGCGCTCTTACGACACAGCCTGAATTTGTAGGCTGAATGAAATCCCTGCGTATCCAAAGCTAGGGGTGTGACAGGAAGGTTAACAGGGCTGTTTGTGAGAAGGGAAGAAATAACCAAGAGTTTATGTTTTTTCTAAACCTTCTCAAACAAGACTGGCCTTTGTAGAACGATGCACAAGACACAGAGGAAGGAAAACCCCACTCCATGTAGATAGATCTAAATTTTATAAAGAAAACAGTCTGATCTCTGTTTGCCATTGGGTTGAAAACCTTAGCAAAACCCACGCAATGATGTTCCTCAGTACATGAACTTCCAGACACCACCTCTTTCATACCAAGCAGTATATTAGAAAGAGCAGTGTGTCTGTAATCCCAGTGCTTTGGGAGGCCAAGGCTGGAGAATCACTTGAGCCTAGGAGCTCAAGACCAGCCTGGGCAACATAGTAAGACTCCATCTCTGCAAAAAAAAAAAAAATAGTATTTTTTAATAGCTGGGCCAGGTACAGTGGGTCACACCTGTAATCCCAGCAATTTGGGAGACTGAAGCAGGTGGATCACTGGAGGTCAGTAGTTCAAGACCAGCCTGGCCAACATGGTGAAACCCCCTGTCTACTAAAAATACAAAAATTAGCAGGGTGTGGTGGCAAGCACCTGTAGGCCCAGCTACTTGGGAGGCTGAGGCAGGAGAATTGCTTGAACCTGGGAGGCGGAGGCGGCAGTGAGCCAAGATCGTGCCAATGCACTCCAGCGTGGGTGACAGAGTGAGACTCCCTCTCAAAAGAAAAAAAAAATAGCTGGACATGGTGGTGTACACCTGTAGTCCTATCTATCTGGGAGGCAGAGACAGAAGAATTGCTTGAGCCACAGAGGCTGAGGCTGCAGTTAATGATTGTGCCACTGTATTCCAGACGGTGACAGAGTGAGAACCTGTCTCTTGAAAATAATAATAATAGCAAAAATAAAGAGCACAGTTGACTCCTGATGAGGGGACATCCCATAAACATCCGTATTTGAGTTTGGTCATCCTCCATCCTATCCAAGCTTTCATCATGTTGTTTAACGTTAAGCAACTTCATACAGTGACTGCGCAATAAATGTTTATTGATTGGGTGGTGCCACCTATGTTCTAGGGGCAGCATGGGGAGGTGGTTTAGAGTCTGGAATACAGAGTCATGGCCTGCTGTCCAATACTGGCACTTAAACCTGCTAGTTCTATGGTGATGCTAGTATCTTTGAGCTTCCATTTCCTTGCCTGAAAAATAATGTAATTCCTGTACCTTAAGGTTCTGACATAATGAATAAATGAAATAATGCAAGTTATTATCTCATTTAGCACAATGCCCGGCACTTAGTAAGCACGCCACTAAAAATTATCCTTCATAAATAATAATTTTTATTACCTCTAAGGTGAACATCATAGCTCAGATAACAAAAATGCATCATATTCATCAGTCAAAAGGTATTTTATGCTTTCAGTGTTTCTGGCTGTTCTTAGCACGTGTGTTGTGGATTCTTACTGCCTGCTAAGAGAACAGCCAAGGCCGTAAATAACAGTGGAATCTGGAGTCTTCCTCTTTGCCCCACCTTGCTGAAACGCTCTTTGCTATACTCCTCCCATAGCTGGGAAGAGAAGACATTGAGCAGTGACCAAATATGCAGGAATTTGACCTGAGTCGATATTGTTGACAAGAACTGAACATTTTATTACCAGATTTCTTAGGTATTAAGCACTAAGCATAGGACATTACTAAATGCACCATTAAAACCACAGACCCCAGCATGAGTCTGAACTTGTATATGGCCAACTTGCTGAGAAGGGTGGTGCTCAAACTCAAACAACCCTCAGTACCACCTGGAGAGCTTATTAAAATGCAGACTGTTGAGCCCCCACCCCTCAAAGTTTCTGATTCATTAGATCCAGAGTGGGTCTCCAGCATTTGCCTTTCTCACAAGTTGCCAGGCAGTGCTGAAGCTGCTGGTCCTGGAATCATACTTCTAGAATCATTAGCTTAGAGTGTGGAGTTTAAGGAGTCAAGGCCAACCCCATTCATCCCTGTCACTGGTGGTGCTGGCAATAGGGGGCGCTAAAGGGTGGAAAATGAAATACTCAATAAAACATCTCTATCAAGGAGAGGGGAAAAAAAGCAATAAAACACCCGAAACCTGAATATTCCCAGTGGAAGGCTACTCATGAGTCAACTGTTCATTCGGTCATTTATTTAATATGTTCAACCATCTCCTGGTCCAACATTAATTGGAACCATCATCATTTGTCTCAGAATTGCCTAATTCCAGGATTTAGTACTTCTGTTGTTATTTTTGGAGGCCAACACTTGAATTTAATTAAATCTGGTTACAAATTGCGTGGAAATCTCTATATCCCGTGAGTAATATGTTTCCAGTTGATCTTCCATTTGTCTTGATCCCAAACCTCAATGATAAACGACTGGAATCATCCATTTCAGAACTTTCTTGCATTCTCCATATTACTGTACTTGTGGTGGCTGAAGGCCGTTATCTGTTTGTTATTTTAGTCAGTGAAAGGGGATGGAGGGATCACCCACTCAGAAGAAATAAATGGGAAAGACTCCAGCTACCAAGTAAGTGACCTTGAACTCAGTTTGGTGGTGGGATTCGCTGGTGTATTCTCACTGCTTCACAGTCTCATTTTCAATAAAATTCTCAGCCACAGCCAACTCATTTAACATCTCAGGATTAAGCACCTACTGTATACCAAGAACTATGTTGGGGTCTGCAGACACAAGCATGAACAAGCTAGAGTTCCTCAGGTTTATTTGACCAAAAAGTTTTCACACGTGTGCTTCCCTCTTTTCTGCGTTAAAAATTTCTTCTCACTCTTCACTTTTGCCATAAATGTCACCTCCTCAAAAAGACCACCCACATCCGCCTCTCCTAACTATATCTTGTTCTTTTATTTCACGCATCATTGCAAATTGTAATAATTTATTTATCTCCCCTGCCCTTTCTCATGTCTACTTGGAATGTCTGAGGATCAAGGAATCTCCTTCTATTTCTCTATCACCTTGCACGGTGTCTGGCAAGTACGAGAATCTATGTCTTGAACATAACAGTTAAAGATATTGGGGGGAGGTCACACAGTTTACTTTCATTATTTTCTTTATTCTAAAGAAACATAGCTATGACATGTTTATAACTACATGTGTTCCTTTTTTAAATGGGATCATGTAACTGTACCCTTTTTTTAACTTAGAAATATACCTCCACAAAAAAAAATGGCATCAAATATTCTTCTAGTAGTTTTGTCAATATAGAGAAATGGCTACAAGAATGAGTGGTAGACTCAAACTATCTGGTTTAAATCCTGGCTCAGCCATTTTTTTTTATTTTTTAGCTGACTTAGGCAAATTGCCAAATCTGCCAGTGCCTCAACTTCCTCATCTATATAGAGGAGCTATGAAAAGTACTGCCTCGTAGGCTGTCATACTTAGATGAATCAACACGTGTAAAACACTTAGATCATTTCTGGTACGGAGGGCTCAATACACGTTAGCTACTATATTAGTCAGCATGGGCTGCCAGAACAAAATGCTGTAGGTGGTTGCTTAAACAGCAGAAATTTATTTTCTCTAAGTTCTTGTAGCTGGAAAAGATAAGATTAAGGAGTAACCAAAACAGCAGGGTTTGGTTCCTGGTGAGGGCTCTCTTCCTGGCTGGTAAACGGACACTTTCTTGCTTATGTGTCCTTACAAGGCAGAGAGAGAGAGAATAAGCTCGCAAATATCTCTTCCAATAAGGACACTAATCCTGCTGGATCAAGGCCCCACCCTATGCCTTTGTTTAACCTTAATTACATCCTATTTCAAATATAATCACGTTGGGAGTTAGGGATTCAACATATGCATTGGAGTGGGGGCACAATTCTATTGTTAACAGTGTCTATTTGTTACTATTACCATTATGCTGCTGCTGTTAGGGAATTTCCAGCTTATAATGTTGCCCACTCATATCACACACACAAATGGACAGCAGTGACTGTAAATAAGTTATGATATTTTTATCTCCATAATAATGGGCTTATTCTACATTTTAAACAGGAAATATATTGCTATTTACTATACTCATTTTGTTTCTTAAGTTACGACTATACCTGACCCCCAAAGTAATTCCCTAGACAGCTTTGGAACCAAAATTCCCAAAGATTATTACTTAAAAACAGGATACAATTATTTTATTCAAAAAAGAAAAGCTTAAATGTGATTGTACATTTTGTCTGGAATTTTACAGTGAAGCAATTATGCCAATAATCTTGGTGATTATAAAATTGGAATGACATCCATACAAATCCAAATAAGCTGGAAACGTCATTCTATTTATACCCGCCTAGGAGTGTTTGAGAATCCAATTGGGAATTTTACTTTCCAGAGCCTTGGATTCAGACTTGAGAACATTGGTGTGTCCTTTTCCATTTTTAGCCAATTTAATCCTCACAGCACCATAAGGTGTCATGTCTTTTATTGCTCCTGTACAGATGAGGAAACTGAGAGGTCAGTTTATCTTTGGTCACACAGCAAGGTTTTGATGGCATTGGAATCAAACCGGGTCCCTCTGACTCCAGCCACTGAGCTCTTAGCTACTCACTGCATCTTAAAATTTTCTACACAACAAAAACAGTTAACAAGGCATTTGAACTGGGGTCTCTGGTTTCTGGTCTTTCTGAAGAGCGTTGTGGTGAGAGTTTTTGTTTCATTCTAAGGAGAGTATCTGCTCTGAGCTATCTATTGTACTTGGACATCCATATCTTAGCATTTGCTGCAACTCTGACAGCTGGGCTCTGCCAGAAGTATTCAGGACATGTATTGCAGAAGAGCTTCTCAAGGTACACTGGATGTCTGCTGCTTCTTTCTCCAAGAATTTCTGTCCTCTGAAGAGTACCTGTGGAGGCCTTCTGGACTGGGGAGTCTCCGCTGTTTGTCTTTCCACTTATTTCTAAGGGGTGTACATGATTCACTGATGTGAAAGGAAAGCTCTCCACTAAAGGCTTCCTTTGATGCCTTCTCCATCAAAGCTACTACCTTGTTTTCTTTATTCTAAAGAATAAAGGAAAAGTTCTTGTTAGAACTTTTTACCTGGGGACAGTACATAACTTCTGTATCTGGTGGGTCAAGTGTGTTTGCCAATTGTTTGCCACAATTGGGGCTTTAAAACTTTTGAAGTCAATATTTAAACCTTAACATGACATGCGTGGTGGCTCATGCCTGTAATCCCAGCACTTTGGGAGGCCAACGCAGGTGGATCACCTGAGGTCAGGAGTTCGAGACCAGCCTGCTCAACGTGGAGAAACCCCCGTCTCTACTAAAAATACAAAATTAGCCAGGTGTGGTGGTGCATGCCTGTAATCCCAGCTACTCGGGAGGCTGAGGCAGGAGAATCGCTTGAACCCAGGAGGCGGAGGTTGCACTGAGCCGAGATCACGCCATTGCACTCCAGCCTGGGCAACAAGAGCGAAACTCCATCTCAAAAAAAAAAAACATAGTTTGCATTTTTAAAAATTTAATTTCAGGGTCCTCTTGATAAACACAAGCTCTCTGATCACACTGGGGCTGCAAGCCTATGTGGTATCTCTTGGCTGGATTGCAACAACTGTTGCCCTTTGGACAGGGCATGTAACACTCAGTCTCCCTTACTCTAAATTTTCTCCCCAGCAGCAGAGCCAGCCTTGCTTGAACTGGTGCTTTTCTTACACTGGAGAGATATTTCTTTGGACTGTTGTTGCTTTTGCAGCTGGAGAAATCAGATATCCAAATGATTATTCTTCTTATCCCAGCCTGCATTTACTAGAATTTTGGATTTTACAGCCTCATCTCATCAAATTATTGGAAGCATGTGGGCTTGTAAGCCTTTCATTTTGACAAAAAAAAAAGGAGGGGGATATACATTCAAAAACAATAAAACAGTCATCTCTTTTGTCACCATTTCATGAAGCAAAAGGACAATTTCACACCAAAAATTAGGGTAGATGCAATCATGAAGAAAAGAAGGAATATCCCTGCATCCCCAGAAAAAAAACTCACATGTGGCTGCAAGTGGGAGTAGCCCCCTCAAAGCTGGCTGAAACATAAACGGGTTTCAGGAACAGCTAGATCTAGAAGGAACACAGTATACCATCAGTGTCTGGCCTTTCTCTCTCTCTCGACCTCTCAGCTGTGCTTTTCTCTATGTTGGCTTCCTTTTCCAAAAGTTTTTCCCTAGAAATATTGGTGATTCTAGAAGCTCCAGTCTTACATCTTCACAGCTTCAAATCTAACAGAAAGGGAACCAGCCTCTCTCTTGATTATTTCAGCAAAGCTCTGAGATTAGCTTCAGTGTTATCTGCATTTGGCTATGCTGAGCCAGTCACAGCAGGCCAATCACATGCAACGCTCTGATCATCCAGGCCTAAGTCACATGCTCTTGTCTAGAGGTGGAAGTAGTTTGCCTGGACCACATGGAGTAGATGAGGAAGAAGGATGGTTCCCAAGGAAAAGCCAAGTTCTGGTACCAGAATAAGGGATAAAGAGTGCTTTTCTGAGATAGCATAAAATTTGTTAATGGATTATTAGATAACTAAATAAATGTCCCCACCATGACTTCATAAGTACACATTTTTCTTTTTTTACTTTCATTTCACCTAGGAATTATGAAAACGTAGATACCATCCAACATTTGAACGTCTCTGTTTTAACATATTTATTCCCTTGCAACTAAGAGTTGTCTTGCAGCCGCTAAAAATGTCCTTTGTTTGAAACTGCTGTAGACATCAGACTCCACAGAAAAGACTATCACACCACCAGAGCCAGAACCGACAGGAACACCCCAGAAGGGCAAAGAGGGCTCCTCGAAGGACAAGAAGTCGGTAGCTGAGATGAACAAGCAGAAGAGCAACAAGCAGGAAGCCAAAGAGGCAGCCCAGTGCACAGAGCAGGCCACGGGGGACGCGAACTCACTGCAGAACGGGGACAAGCTCCAAAAGAGACCTGAGAAGCGGCGGCAGTCCCTTGGGGGCTTCTTTAAGGGCCTGGTAGGTGGATTTTTTTTTTTTTTTTGGCCTCTTCTTTCTGGGCTCTCTCCTTCCCCAAGAAGGTCAAATCCTTCTCCATTTTCAAGCTGAGACCCTGAGCAAGTTATTTTCTCTCTGAACCAGAGTTTTTATCTGTGCATGAATGATGGTGTCTAACTCATAGAATTTACGAAATAGTTATGTGAGATACTGCATGTAGTCACCTAGCACAGTGCCTGAGACCTAGGGAGCAATCAGCCTCATCACCACCATCATCAACATCATCACTTTGTTCAGAGTCTTGTGCGTAGTAGATGCTCTGGTAATTATTTGTTGAATAAATGAATGGATGGAGAATTAATGCATTATTAGCTTATTTGATTTACATTATATTATACCAATTTGAAGTGTCAAAAAAATTAGACAAATCAAACACACTTTATGTTGTGAGCAAGGAACAATTCATACATTGGACAGCACTCAAAACCAGAAGAGGTTCAGAGCACACTGCCCAGTGACTTGAGCAGTAAGCTTTTATAAGCCAAGCATGGAAGCAAAGTAGAAAATTTATCTGATTGGGTACAATGAGGTGTTTGCCTTATTTGGTCATGATGTGATAAGGTGTCTGCCTTATTTGGGAATGGTCTAATTAATTGGTTGCCAGTGATTGGCTAAAGCTCAGCTATTTGTGATTGGCTACAAGCTGGCTATTTGTTATAAAAAAATTATACTCATAAGGTAGATTTTGATTTGTTTACTTACTAAATGTGGTTGCAATTTGTTACATAAACACTTAGAGTAAGGAGACTGCTTCAGGCTAAAAGCCTCCTGCTTATTTAATTTAACAGGGTTATAAATGCACAATTTTGTTACTCCATGGACTATAGAATCAAGGGCTGCTAGATGCAGAGGAATTTTTTTGTACCGCTTGCAATTTTAGGCAGACTGGTGAGGAAGTGTTTTAGATTTGCTTATTTTACTCTCCTCTACAAAATCGAAGCTCATCTTCACCACTGGACTCCTAGCTCCATGAGGGTAGGGCACCACCTTTCCGGTTCAAGGCTGGATCTCAAGCACTTGAAATAGAACCACATAAACAGCAGGTGCTTGATAAACAAAGGAATGAGTGGATGAGATTAAAATAATAGTTACTGAAATATGAAATACAAAGTTGGAATACATTACTTGAAATTGTTGCCCTTTGATAAAACATTGTACTCGACTTTAACCATACTTAAAATTTCTACTTGCATATTTAAAAAACACCTACTTTATGGATGGAAACACTGAAACTAGGTATCTACTAATAATTTGATTTACATATGGAAACCACTGAAGTTTCTTCCCTTCCTTCCTTTTCTCCCTTCTTCCTTCTTTCATTTTTCTTCTGAAAATGTTGATTAAGCATTCCATCTGAAGCACATTCACACTCAGAGTTTCTCTCTCCTGATTCCACAAGATGGGATGGTTCTTTGTTAGATTCTGTGTGGATGCAGTGCAGTCTTCAAACTAATCATGCAGCCCTCGCCATGGTTGCACTGATGTGAGCAGTGTCGATACTGATGCAAAGCAAGAATGCCTTTGTGGCCCTGAGAGAAATACTTCACCCACCTAGGTGAGGCTCTATTGGATTTGCTAACACAAGTCTTCTCAAAATTTACTGTGAACATGAATCACCCAGGGATCAATTAACACATATTCTGATTGAGTAGTTCTGGGGTCCCACCTGGGATTCCACCAAGCTCCTGATCGATGCTATAAAAGCCGCTGATCTGGGGACCACCCTTTGAGTAGCAAGTTGCTAACGGGCCAGAAAAGAAAATGTTGGGGAAAATATTTGGGTTTCTTTTAGTTTACATTTTTTAACCCATGATTTATTCATTCATTTAAAATGAACACCACCCAGGGAATGATTTACATTGTGGCTTCTAATTATTCTAATAGAAGCCAAACTCCACAATAGATAGGAAGACCGAAAAAGGAAGATGGTATGGAAAAGTTCAGATGATTTCTAATCATCTGATCATTCATTTAACAAATATTTGTAGAATGTTTAGAATCCTGACAGTGAGCTAGACCAGGGGTATTAAAAGCACTACTCCTGTTTTTGTAAATAAAGTTTTATTTGAACACTGCCATGTTCATTCATTTACATGTTATCTGTGGCTTCTTTCACACAAAAACATGAGGGTTGACTAGTTGCACAATGAGGGTTGACTTGTTGGATCGACTAGCTGACTAGACCGCACGGCTCATAAGGCTTAAAATATTTACCATATGGCCCTTTGTAGAAAACATGTGCCAAGCCTTGAACTAGGCACTAGGGGTAGTGTATTCAGACAACAAAGGGTACAGTGTACCTGACCTTAGGGGTTCATATTCTAAGGGGAAGCATGGAGCTAAAAAGTATTCATAGATAAGTTGAAAAAACAAAGTTAAAATGACAGGAGGCTGAGGCAGGAGAATCGCTTGAACCCTGGAGGCAGAGGTTACAGTGAGTCGAGATCGCGCCATTGCACTCCAGCCTGGGTGACAGAACGAGACTCTGTCTCACAAAAAAACAGAAGACAGATGTTAGACAAATAGATAATAAGATCATTTCAGAGAGTGGTATGTTCTGAGAGAAAATAAAACAGATAATGAACCTAGGTGGTAACTAGATGGTAAGGGGGCCGAAGTGAGATAATTGGTTGGGGTTTCTACACTGCAGGTGCTAAGTGCATTATAAGAATGAACTCGCTTTATCTTGGGAACAACCCTCTGAGATAAGTTTGTCATTTCCATTTTAAATAAAAAGAAACCAAAGCACAAAGATATGATAAGTAATTTGTCCAAGATTTCACTAAGCTAGAAAGTCACGTAACTGGGCATTGAACCAGGGCATCTGATTGGAGACCATTCTCTTACCCACCACTGAAGAATGAGCTATATTAATTTAGCACAGTACCTAGCACAGAGTACGTGCTACATAAATGGCCATTGTTGCTGTTGAAATTACAGATCTTCAATAGCCAGCAATGTCTTTCTGTTTCTCTCCAGGGACCAAAGCGGATGTTGGATGCTCAAGTGCAAACAGACCCAGTATCCATCGGACCAGTTGGCAAATCCAAGTAAACAAATCACCACGCTTCCCACCAGGTTCTCCTGCCAATAAGATGTGTTCTCCTTACTCCATCTCCTCCCCAAACACGTTCTATGTATATATTCTTCTGATGGCCAGCAAGCGAAATTCTGCCTAGAAATTAAGCCCGAGCTGTTGTAAATTGAGGTGTATTATTTACGTCTCTGGTCCAGTCTTTTCAGGCAAATAACTGTAAAGATGGTTTAGCAGGTCACCTAGTTAGGTCAGAAGAGTCGATGATCACCAAGCAGGAAAGGGAGGGGGATAGAGGAATGCGTTAGGGTTAAGTGATGAAAATGGTGGTGGTGGCCGGCTGTGGTTGTTCACGCCTGTAATCCCAGCACTTTGGGAGGCCAAAGCAGGTGGATCACTTGACGTCAGGAGTTCAAGAGCAGCCTGGCCAACATCATGAAACCCCGTCTCTACTAAAAAGACAAAAATTAGCCAGATATGGTGGCACGCACCTGTAATCCCAGCTACTCTGGAGGCTGAAGCACGAGAATCGCTTGTACCCAGGAGTTGGAGGTTGCAGTGAGCCAAGATTGTGCCACTGCACTCCAGCCTGGGCAACACAGCAAGACTCTGTCTCAAAAAAAAAAAAAATGGCAGTGGCAAGTAAGTTGTAGAAGAGAAATGCTGCGAGAAGGAATTAAGTGTTGTAGCAAACACATGCTCATCCTCTGAGCTTGAAGAGGGGAGACGAAAATCCATTTGTTTAAATTCACATCTCAAGGAGGGAGAACCTGGGCGTGCTGGGCGGTTGCCAGTTTCCTAGAATGGAATGTGTGGGGTATGAAAAACGAATGGATAAGCGTTGTTTTTCATAGGATCCTTGTAAGTTATTGATGAGAGGGAAAAGATTGACTGGGGAGGGCTTAAAATGATTTGGGAAAACAATTGCTTTTGAGCCCAACATCAAGGGCAAAGATTACAACTTAAAAAAAAAAAAAGAAAAAGAAAATTGCATGGTTATTTTGCAACACAAGGGGGCGGCAAGGTCCCCATTTTTATCCTGTATTCTGTATCCCTAACAAAGATTTGGTCTCTGCTATCTTACATTATTAATGTTTCTCAGATGGCTGAGGGGCTCGCTTCATCTGTTCTGTCTGACACTTATCTCAAGCGTGTCTGTCATTCCTAATGTTCTCAGGATGTGCTCTGATAAAACTCTCCCTATAACCTCAGTTAATAAAAATTTACAGATTTATTCAAATACCTGAGTTGTTTTTAATACCTGTACAAAGAAGTAAATAGGACCCTGAGTCTATTAAAATGTAATTCAAAGTAGCATATGATTGACTGATAGTCATGTAAACTGTATCTTTCTCTGGTTTAATAAAAAGTACATTTACTTCTAAAGTATCTTTTAATTTTCAACTTTCAAAGCAGTCCCACTGTATATCTGAGATGCTCTACCTTCTACAGTATAAAATCCATGCTATTCCTCCATTTTCTTCTTTGGAAGATAATTCTCTCCCAGATCCTCCCTAATTTCCTTGTATACGGGCACACAAACAAACGTGTGCACGTGTTTGCAGGTACACACACATGCATGTATAGAAAAGGGCTGTCTTGCCAGGCATGGTGGCTCACACCTGTAATCCTAGCATTCTGGGAGTCCAAGGCAGGCAGATCACAAGGTCAGGAGTTGAAGACCAGCCTGACCAACATGGTGAAACCCCATCTCTACTAAAAATACAAAAATTAGCTGAGCATGGTGGTGTGTGCCTGTAATCCCAGCTACTCAGGAGGCTGAGGCAGGAGAATCACTTGAACCCTGGAGGGGGAGATTGAAGTGAGCTGAGATCGGGCCACAGCACTCCAGCCTGGGCAACAGAGGGAGACTCCGTCTCAAAAAAAAAAAAAAAAAGCAAAGCACTGTCTTAGGCCAGGTTTCCTGGAGCAGAGCCTGAAATGGGGATTTGGACACATAGGATATACTAGAAGTGGGATCCCAGGAAAAAGGAGTAATAGAAAAAGAAGAGGGCAAGAAAGGAGTTGGGCAAGGGTTGGTTTCAGCTGGAGCATGAATTGCACCACCCAGATAGTTTGACCTTGGGCAAGAGGGCCGGCCTTTGAACCCTGTAGGTGAGTTCTGGGCTGCCATGGCAGGTGGGAGGATGAGCAAGCTGCCCCCCTTGAGCTGTGAAGCTGGTTGCCTAAGTAATTGAAGGATGAATGCACTGGCAGTGTCCACTACAGATACAGGCATGTATGTTCAGATATGTATTTATATCCATATTCGCATACATGTGCACATACTCGTGTATAAATATATATCATGCAGCAATAGATCCATGCACTCACACAGTCATATTTACATACATGCAAATAAACACATGTAACTAACACAGAGCCACACATACACATTGGCTGAAACAAATTATCTCTTATGCAATTCATCACACATTGATCAGAGGTAAACATTGAATACACTCTCCTGATGTGGACCTAGACTATAAGGACAAGTTTGCTACTTAGGCAAATTACACTATGGCTTTGACAAATAGGCATTTGGAAAATGTGTTCAGAAAAATATTGTATCACTCAAAACCCCGACGTAAGTGAGGACAGCATCCCGCGCTGCTGGGGCCTGTGAGCTCCCAATTCGGACTGGCTGAATTCGTGCTTCAAATATATACCAGAGGTCTTTTCCTTGCAGCTGGGTTAGCGTCTTCAAACCTCCTGATCATACCTCCAGAGTACTCATACCTGTGCCTCACCCAGTGGAGAACTATCTCATGCCACTTAGAATGCTTAACTTGGCACGAAGCAGGAACACAGCACCTGGGGAAGCCCGTGATGGGAGGGCCATCCTTGCCACCATCAGGGCACGGGATGATTCAAGGAAGCCAGGCAGCTGCCACTCCTTCGTCTCCAAACACCACGAGCTCCTGGGCTGCAGTACATTGAGGAAGGGGACGGTATCATTTGCAAGTTTCACCTCGCTGGGTACAGAGGCTTTTCTCCCAGATAAGAAATGTCCCTAGGCAGGAGTGACAGA
This sequence comes from Cheracebus regulus, assembly GCA_963574635.1. Lineage (NCBI taxonomy): Eukaryota > Metazoa > Chordata > Mammalia > Primates > Pitheciidae > Cheracebus > Cheracebus regulus. Next base: position 85,511 of record CAUYQU010070988.1, on the reverse strand, counting down.
GGCAGACTGGGCAGCCCAGGCCAGTTACTTAGCCAGTGACTAAGGCAGATGGAGCCCTCCCAAGTCCCCCACTCAAACAAAACAAAATGAAATAAAACAAAAAAGGTTCTTTGCTGAGACATCTCTCTGCAAAGCGTGCCAACAGTTTTTATAACTGATTTCCTCTTCTCCTGGGTCAAAAAAGAGAATCGTCTTTTAATGGAATTGCTTTTATTTTTAAAGCAAGAAAGGCCAGAGAGAAGTAAAGCAAATGACTTATTGGGAGAACTCTAAATTCAGTTATAGCTTAAGAAATTCACACTCTGTTTTTTTTCTGTGTGTGCATTTGTGTTATTGTTGTTGTTGTGTTGAGATCCCATTCCCGATGCATTTACAATAAATACTAATGTGCACCCCTTATGCTGAACTGGAGTGAAAAAGAGCAGAAACTCACCAGTGAACCCAAGAAAGCCTTTAGGACTCAGATTCCCAGAAATGCCACTCAGACAGAACCAGCAGTGGGGGAAACATGCAAAGCAAAAGTGGCACAGACAAAATATTCTTAAAAGAGAAAGAAGAATTCAGACCTGTGGGAGGGAGCAAAAATGCCTTTGTTATTATTATCATTTATTTACTTATTATTTATTTTTAGGTACACAGGGAAGTGTGTCTTCTCCCATGTCAAGAAGAAGTGGCCTTTCCAGGAATGGAGCTATTGAGCTGAAATGGCTGCCACTGCACACACACACACACACACACACACACACACACACACCTCTCCCTTCCAGTTCCAGCTGACGGTGACTTTCTGACTGGTATCCATAAAAGAATTCATTCAAAGCAGTTGTTCCCAGCAGCCCGTGAGGTCCTTCCTGAATTCATCGTCTTGGGGAAGGAAACACATACCAAAATAGAAGCCAAAATGGGAAGAAAAAGAGAAAGAAAGTGTCATCCTTTGTTTCTGCTGTATGTATCCCCTTGCTTTTTAGACAAATTATCAGGGATTTAAACACACACTCTCTCCCCTCCCTCCTGCCTCCTCCCTCCTCCCACTTCACACACACACATGTGCATGCACACACACACGCATGCACACAGACACACACGCACACACAGACACACTCTAGATTGTTCTTGTTTGCAAACAGTCCAGAAGCACTGGGGTCTTATTAAATTAGATTCCAAATGTCTTTAAAAAAAAAAATTAGATTTCAAGAAATCGAGAATCTGTGTCCTTTCCCTTCTCAAAGTTCCTGGAAGGGCACAGATTTTTCCAACACGAATCTGACAATGTTATTTCTTATGTCAGATAATCCTAAGTAGATCTTATACCTTAAAAAAATAAAATCAGCTACACTACCTACCTTAAAGGGAAGGGAAAAGAAATGATTCCAATTATTAACTAACCCAAGGTACAAACAGGGGAAACTAGGGGATGTGCTTTGCAGCAATATCAGATTACAGGGGTTGGTTTTAAACATCCTTTGAATGTCCCTCTTTAAGCCTTTTTAAAAGGCAATTTTGCACAGCGAATAGAATTAGGCTTCTCTGTGGTCAAGATTTTGTTCACTCTATCAGTGCAAATGAAGTGGCCCTGGCCCGCTGGAAATTACAGTCTCCATTAGGAAGAAAAGAAATTACTTACCGAGCGGCAAATTCTCTAAATTTGTAATTCAGATCTTTAGCGCAGAATGCTGGTCAGGATCCAGCCCTTTGCATAAATTGGTTTTCTGGGGAGTTTAACCCCTCAGCCTCTGTTGCCCTTTTCTCGAAAGGCATCCCGCCACCCTCTCCATCTCCTGGCCCTTTAACTTGCCCCAGCAGAAGTTGCAGTCCACAGTTTCACCGAAGCAGGGCTAATCCATTATCCCACATTACCGTTTATAAAGTGCTCTGGGTACAATCTGTAATTTCAAGCTGTATTTCCCTCACTGAACTTAAGTGCTTCCTTTGTTATAATTCACTACTGGGGACTGACATGCACCTGTATAGATTTTTTTTTCTTTTTTTTTTTTTTTTGCCATTTTTTTGTTTTGTTTTTCCAAATGAGCCACTTCTTGACAAAATGGCCCCCAACTGCACTTCTGCTAATGACAGCCGAGGAAGGACTGGTTTCTTACTTGATCTCCTCTCTCGGAAGCATGTTTTTGTCAAAATGCAGCCACATGGGGGAGCTGTGGGACCTGGGGTTCTACAATGCCTAGCCCTTTTTCCCTGCTTGCCTAACCAGGAAACTGGGCCAAAACAGCCTGAGAGTGTATTTGATTAACTTCTAGAAAGCAGTCAAGTTTAATGAGGAGAACTAGATGAAGAAAGCTGAACTGGGCAAGTCAGTTGCCTTCTATGATTCTCAGCCCTCCAAACAAAGATAAGATTGGTTGGATTGTATGCCTCTTCTTATCTGCTCCATCTTGGAAGAAGCTCAAGGAAGGCTGTGTGATTGCAAAACATTTAAGTTGGTGTCATTGGCAATGCATTTAAATAATCCTTACTGGCCCATCCTGCTCCACAGAGCAGCCTTAACTCTCATCCTCTCCACTTCCAACTAGAGAACAAGCGACTTCAACTCTGAATGTCCTCCTTCAACCATCAGCTAATCATAGAGCCTACTTCTGGGGTTGCAGCCAGCATGCAGTGAGACGGTGCACACCGAACATTTAGTCCAGTGGCTGGCACGTTGTAAGCACTTAGTAAATGCAGGCTATTTTATCATGGGGGACTTTTAGCACCAAGTAACAGAAAACGCCCTACTTGAATTGGCAGATGATCATCATAATAAGGGTATTTATCGTTTCATATCATAGGTATTGTATGACATCTTCGGCTTTGATTCTCTGAGACTGTGTTCCGGCTAACAACAATAATAAGGAAATGTATCGTTTCCTATAACTGGTATTCAGTCTTACAGCCTGGCTCTGATTCTCTGACACTCTGTTCTGCCATGTTCCATGGGTTGACTTCACCCTAAAACTGTTCCAAATGATGGCTGCAGTTCCAGGCCAAGGGATTATGAGAATACCATAATCAGTTTTCATGGATCATTTTGGTGAAATCATTAGTGAGAAGGCAATACGCTGATGCGGTAGACAGAAAACAATGATTGATATCAGTGGTTTGAAGGCTAACCATTCCCCAAACTAATTACGCCCCTTCAGTTCAGATCCGTGGGATTTGTGTAATGACAGTCCCCACCTTCCAAAGCAAGGCCACTAGACTGTGAACTTATCAAGATCTGGGCCTTCCTGTCTTGCTCAATCATCGTTCTAGTGTCGGTGTCTAGCACAATGCCTGGACCTGGTAGATACTCAACAAATAGTGGTTGAAAGGTTAAACTGATAAACAAATACCCTGTGGCCACACCCATGGTGGATCGCCTTATCCTCTGGCGTGAGTTTGTTTGAGCTCCGAATGTCTGATCATGCTAACCAGACATCCACTCTTCCCAGGTAATCAGCCCAGTGGTTCTAAAAGCACAGTCCCAGGACCAGCAGGCTCTGCATCACCTGAGAACATATTAGGAATGCAAACTCTCAAGCCCCACTTTGTGCCCACAGAATCAAAAACTCCTGGGGTGGGACCCAGTAACCTGTGTTTTAGCAACCCATCAGGGGTTCCAGTGAAGGAGAAAATTTGAAAACCACTGGTCTAGGTAGAGCTACTACTTCACAGAGCATCAACAGGGTGTTTGGTCCAAAGGCTGGCCCTGAAGATGCGTGGATAGTAAAAGCTAACACTGGACCTCACTGGATGCCAGGTATTGTGTGTCACATCACTTAACCTTGCTCACTGCTTATTTGACAGATGAGGAAACTAAGGCTCAGAGAGAAAAAAGCAACTTTGCCCAAGAACACAGATGGCAGAGCCAAGGTTGAAATCCAACCTCAGTACACAAAGGCTTGCTTTCATGTCTGTGGGAGAGACACAATAATAATATAATGTAAGAGAAGCAAACGCAGGATGCTGAGGGACTCAGGGGAAGGCGCTGCTGCAAGATCACAGCGGGCAGAGGTCAACCACTTTGGGGAGGTGACAGTTGAGTTAACTCACAAAGAATGAATAAGCGCTGGACAAAAGGGCTCCCGGAAGAACATCGGGTACAAAAGCCTGGAGTCCACAGAGAGAACAGCAGGTAGCTTAGCACGGCTGAAGGGAGATGTGGGGAGGACAGATAAGAGGATGGAAGCTAGGGACGTGGCACAGACGGACCATCAGGGACTTGGAGTAAAGAGTCCATAGGAGGAAGTTTAAATTGTCTCTTGAGGGCAATGGGGAGCCATGGAAGATATTTGAGCTGGAGGATGACATAGTCAGGTTTATATTTTGGCTGCAGGGAGGATCTAATACTCTAATACCAAAGCAATTCAACTAATATTTACTGGGTGGCCTGAGCTGTCTTTTAGATATTTATTGTTGTGTGTTATCATTTTTTTTAAGCTTCTTTGAAAATTGTAAGAAAGAGATAAAACCTCTAAATGGCTTTGACCCTTAACAGGACACTTAAATGATTCTTTTTTTTTTTTTTTTTTTTTTTGAGACGTAGTCTCACTCTGTCACCAGGCTGGAGTGTAGTGGCATGATCTCGGCTCACAGCAATCTGTGCCTCACAAGTTCAAGCCATTCTCCTGCCGCAGCCTCCTGAGTAGCTGGGGCTACAGGTGCGTGCCACCACGCCCGGCTAAATTTTTTTGTATTTTTAATAGAGACAAGGATTCACCGTGTTAACCAGGATGGTTTCAATCTCCTAACCTCGTGATCCACCCGCCTCGGCCTCCCAAAATGCTGGGATTACAGGTGTGATCCACTGCGCCCGGCCTTAAATGGTTATTTCTAAGTGTCATAAACATGAACTTAAAATTCGGCCTCATCTTTCACCCAGATGGTTCACACCCATGATCCAAGGCTGTCTGGAGTGAATTGCTTTTTCTCAGAGCCTTAGTTTGTTTCTCTGTGGAATGGGAATGCTAACAGCACTTATCTCGGAAAGCTGCTGAGAATAAATGAAAGACACATTTATGGCACGTAGACACGGTGTCTGGCAGGTGATGAGTGCTCGGTTAGCTTACTGATGAGCATGCAGATGACCTCAGCCTGAGATAGAACAGATGTGTTCACGTTCATGGACTCAAGGCCACCCAGCCTTTGGGACATCCTTAAATTTTGTCCCAGCTTCTCCTCATCCTCATAAGCACTTGGCTTATCTAGAAAAAGGAAAGGAAGGAGGAGAGAGAGCAAAGAAAAATGTTCATTTTCCCTACTGTTCATTCCATTTTAAAGTAAGGTCCACCCTTGGCTGTCCTTGGTCGTATGGTTGCATCTACTTATAATGTTGGCCAAGTCGCCATGGTATCAGGTGCTGTGTCTGCCCCATCGTCTTCAGCCCACCTGAGTTTACCCGCATCCCTGGCAGCTTCCCACCCCAGAACTCCTTGTTCTTTGCTTTTCCTCTTGGTAGCTTTGTCCAGGGGCTGCAGGGGCTTGTTTAGCCCACCTGCAGGGAATTTTGAAAAACCTAAAATTTTATGTCCCCAAGGACAACCCTCAATCAATGAAAGATGAGAGATGGCAGGTAAACATCTCAGCTGCCCCATCTCTCAGTGGGACATTGCTGAGGGGTTGTCTTCATGTTCCCTCAAGGGTCCTCAGCACGACCGAGCCACCGTCACCCACAGCAGTAACATACTCATGAGCACACCCCCGCACACACATTTGTGCTTCCTGGGATCACTTTCCAAATAAACTACTGGCACCCAAATTCTTGTCTCAGGGTCTGTGTCTTAGGTTAAAAACAAATGGTCTTCAGGTTTTCTCGGGAACATCTACCCCATGACAAGTAGCTGAATAGAAGGACATTAATATGGGCCCTAGTTTAAAGGTGTTGGAAGAGTTTCAAAGACAAGCATAGGGCATGAGGCCCACCCAGAGATTAGAAATAGAAGCAACTAAACTGCCACTAGAGACAGACAGCCAAAGGGAAGAGGCGATGTCACTGGAGCCAGGGCACTGGGCAACCTGTGGGATGTAGAACCCCACGTGGACGGCGGCGAGGCTGCCTGTGGGTAGCTGGAACCCGATGCGGGCTGTCTGAAGCTGACTGGAGGGAGGAGGCAGGAAAAATAGGTGTCAGTGCCTCCCACTGGCTCAACCTAACCAGAAGCCAGTTGGTAATGGAACCTGGGGAATGCAGTTAGAAGAGAAGCTTGGAAAAAAGATCTGAGAGCAAACAGACAAATATCTAGCACAGCTGGAGGTTCTGCTTTAAGAGGAGAAAAAAGGGGAGGGGAGGAGGGGAGGGGAGGAAAGGGAAGGGAAGGGAAGGGAAGGGAACAGAGAATAGAAGAGAGAGGAAGGGAAAGGAAGGGAAGAAGAAAAGGGAACAGAAGAAAAAGGAAGGGAAGGGAAGAAGGGAAAGGAACGGAAGAGAAGAGAAGGGAAGATAAGGGAAGGGAAGGGGCAACCTTGATGAGGCTCCCACCGCCTTCCCGGCTCCAGGTAAATGAACGTGTATGTTATGGTCATGCTGACAGCCTTGTCTCCTCCTTTATCTTCAGAACAGAGCAGTAGTTATGAACACAGGCTCTGGGTCCGAACGGCCTTGGTTGGAATCTCAGTTCTGCTACTTGCTAGCCACGTGGCTTTGAGCAAGTTCCTTAACTTCTTCAAGCTTCACTTTCACATCCATCAAATGGAGACACTAGCAGAATCCACCTCATTGAGTTCCTGTGGGGATCTGTAAGGTATTCCATGCAAAGTACAGAATGAGTGTCTAATAAACATTCATCCTTATGGAAACACACTGTTCTCTGAGTGTCAATCAGCTTATTCAAGTTCCTGCTAAAACATGTTTCTTCTCGTTAGCACTCACACCTCCAACTTCAATGCTAGAATCTCTACCCCTTGTCTCTACTTCACCGTCTTTAAATATATATATATTTCTATTTTCATAGAGGTTCTGAGAACTGAGAAGAAACAGCCTTTCTCCTCCCCTCTGGGCTCACAACCCTCTCTCCGCATCCCCTGCCCCTCCCTATCTGTGCTGGCCAGTTGTTCACAAGTAGCTTAACAGTTTTGAGAATACAAAAACAGGAAATTATGCCCCAGCCCTAAGACTAAAAAACTCATGTGCAAATCCTTCAGTGGACAGATTTCTTCAGCTTTCAAAAACTAGGGCTTTGAAAAATCAGGTCCCATGGCCAAGATCTCTGGATTTGCTTAATCATTTCCTTTGCAAATTTATAACCTCTTTAACCATGAAGGGAGATGGTGAGAAAGGGGGAGGCGGGAGTTGAAAATGTTTTAAGTCAACCGCAAGGCAGGACAGGAAATTCTGGAGGGGGGTGCATTTTTCTTTAATCCCTCAGTGGCAGAGAGACCTAAGATAGCAGCTCTGGAAAACTGTTTATTGTCCAAGAAATGACCGTTCTGGGATATTATTTTGCTGTTGATATTGACCCAGAGGAAAATGTGGCAGCCTTCTTCATTCAGGGCTTCACAGAGAATAGAAGGGCAGAGAAGGCGCTAAGACAGCCTGGTCTGACCCTTGACTTGACTCATGCAACAAACATTTATAGAGTGGCTGCCCTGCCCTCCAAAGGACAGAGAGGATGGAGTCGGCCTCTCAAAGACGTAAAATAACTTCCTCACTTTTCAATGCCATTTGAAATGTTAAGGAACCTACTGGAGGCTGTCTACTAGAAGAATCTAAAACAAGTGATCCAAAGCTGTCTAGCTGTCTTATTATTAAAATGCCTGAAAGACAAAAAGAAGTGGGATTTTTTTTTTTTTTTGCCCCCCTCCCTTCTCACTTTCTGAGTTTTTCTTGGCTAACCGGAGTAACGTACTTTTTTAACCTTTAAGGTAAGTTCCTGTATTTAGCAGTGGTTTTTATTTGAAGCCAGGGCCCAACCTACTTATGTTGACCCAGCAAATGAAATGGAATGGAAGAGAAGAGAATACAATAGAAATCTATGATGCATCACAGGTAACATGAGTAACACTCATCAGTGGAAGGTTCGCTTTGATTACTAATGCATGTGATAGACTCAAAATGTATTTCTTATTATGATTTGTAGTAAGAAAAGTTTAAAAGCCTCTGATCTTTAATATAGTTCAGAAGCTAAAAGTGTGGGATCTAGAGTCTCCTAGCATGAGTTTGAACGTCAGCCTGTCACTTACTGGCTGTGGGATATTGGATAGGCTGATTATCCTCTCTGGACCTCACTTAGTTAAGGGAAACAAGGACAGATATAAAATGAGAGAGATAAATACAACACAATAAAGAGAGATATAAAATGAATAGTGGATATGACATTGTCTGAATTGCTGGGGTCATTTATCTTCAGAAAACTCCATCCTGCCCTCTGTATCTTTCATTTGGCCCAGCGTTCTGCTAATTGTCTGGGGTCTACTCGCCTTAGGGAAAGCTACTTCCTCTATCTTAACCTCTCTTGATTTGATCTCCCTTCATCCCCTCCGCCTCCAGTTGCTAGCTCTAACATCATCTGTGGAAAACCAAAGCCATTTAATACATAGAATTTCTCTTGGGAAAAATGGCTGCACAGTTGCAGACCATCTTACCTACTGAGTACAAAGATAAAAGCTAGACAAAAACCTTGAAGGCATCCTAAAATAGAGATACAATGCTCTACTTCAATTGAAAGCAACGGTAAGAGTGACAGTCGACTTTTCAACAGAATTAATGAAAGCCCAAGGACAAAATCCTTAAAAAAAAAAAAAGAAAAAGAAAGAAAGAAAGAAAGAAAAGAAAAGAAAAGAAAACATAAGCTAAGATGGAAAAGAAAGAAAAGAAGAAAGAAAAAAGTAAGGGGTTAGAAAAAAAAAACTGCCAACCTATAATTCTACACCCAGTAAGAAATAGTTATCAAAATTGAAGGTAATTGTGTTTTCAGATAAACAAAAACTAAATTGCTGTGTTACTAACAGATCCTCACTAAAAGAAATTCTAAAAGATTCCCTTTAAGAAGAAATAAAATGATCTCAGATGGAAGAATAAAAATGTAGGAAAGAATTAAAAACAACAGAAGGATAAATGTGTTGGTAAATCTAAAGGAATACCAACTATATTAAAGGATCATAATAATGTCTTCTGGGATTTAAAATATATGTAGAAGGCTGGGTGTGGTGGCTCATGCCTATAATCCCAGCATTTTGGGAGGCCAAAGTGGGTGGATCACTTGAGGTCAGGAGTTCGAGACCAGCCTGGCCAGCAAAGTGAAACCTCGTCTTTACTAGAAATACAAAAATTAGCCAGGCGTGGTGGCACAGTAGTAGTCTCAGCTACTCAGGAGGCTGAGGCAGGAGAACTGCTTGAACCCAGGAGGCAGAGGTTGCAGTGAGCCAAGATCACACCACTGCACTCCAGCCTTCATGACAAAGTAAGACTCCATCTCAAAAAGAAATAAAATAAAATATATGAAGAATTAAAATACATGGTAGCAACAGCACAAAAGGTAGTCAAGAAAAAAAGGTACTAAACATGTTCCAAATCCTTTTATTGCCAGAGAACTAACAAATTTTATTAGATTCTGATAAGTCAGGGGTTATAATTGTAGTCCATAAAGTAATTAAAAAATATAGAAATAACAAGCTAATAGGAGAAGTACAATGATTGAAAAGAAAGACCTCATTAATTTAAAAGGCCAGAAAGGAGAAAAGGGGGAACTTATAAAAGTTGAAACTAATTAAAAAGAGTCATATATTAATATTGTGATAGTACTATACTAATAATTACTTTAAGTGCAAATAGAGTAAATATTCCCATTAAAAGACAGATTTTATACTAAATAAAAAAACAAAAACCCAAATCCTTTTACATGAGATAAGCCCTAAATATAAGCACATAGACAAGATGAAAATAAAAAAGATAGAAACAGATATTGCATGAATATAGTAATCAAAAGAAAGCTGGTGTAGCCATTCCAGTATCAGATAAAATACACTTTTAGAAAAGAAACAATATAAAAGATAAAGAGAAATATCTTATAATAACAAAAAGGGTCAGTCCTACCAGAAAAAGCAATTCCAAGTCCACAGCACTTACTAGAATAGCTTCAATATACCTAAAGCAGAAACTGCCAGATCTAAAAGGAGAAATAAATCCAGAATTATAGAGGTAGGCTTTAACATATTTCTATCAGCAACTGATAAACAAAAAAATAACTTAGAAAGAATGGAGAAATTTACACACTTGGCCTAATTGACATTTGTAGAACAAAGCAACCAATAACTGCAAAATGCATCTTCTTTTTCTAAGTGCACATGGGGCATTTAACGAAAGTCGTCACATGCTAGACTGTGGAGTAGGTCTCAACAAATTTCAAATGCTAAAAGCACACGATATGTTCTCTGACCACAGGGAAATTAGCTAGAAATCAACAACTAAGGATAAGAAAATGTCTAAGTAATTGGAAATTAAGCAAAGCAATCCAAATAGCTCATGATTTAAGAGAAATCACAGTAGAAATTAGAAAATATTTATGTGACATATCAAAATGTAGGATTCAGTTAAAGCTATGCTTATAGGGAAATTTTTATCTTTAAATAAACATATCAGATAATAAGAGAGAAAGAAAATGAATGACCTAAGCCCACACTTCAGAAAATTAGAAAAATAAAAACAAATCAAACCTAGAAAAATCAGAAACAAGGAGATAACAAAGATGAGAAGACAGTTATGAAAAGAAAATAAATGTACAACAAAACATCTCTTTGCAGAGATGCAACACCTCTTATTGTTAGATGAACAGACCTACCATTCATTTGTTCATCCATCTTTGCATTCATTCATTCATTCAATAAATATTTACTGAGAAGCTATGCTGTGGATCAGGCACTGTTCTAATTTCTTAGAATAAGAAAATGAACAAAACAAAATTCTTGCCTTCAAGGAGCTTATATTTTGGTACAGGAAACAGGCAATAAACAAACAACTAGTGATGAGGTGTCAAAAAGAGGAATGTGCTATTAATAAATGAAAAAGCAGTCATACAGAACAAAGGACAAGTGAATTTCGTTGGGTTGACCAAGGAAAGGCTCTTTCAAGGTGACATTTGACCAGTGAGTTTCATAGAATGCGGAGTGAGTCATGCAACTATGAGAAAGCAAAGCATTCCAGACAAAAGGAAGAGGTACTGTATAAGCCCTAAGGTGAATGCATATTTGGCACATTGAAAAAAGCTTGTGTGCTCTTGGATAATGTTGAACAGGCTGTCAGAAACCAGAAAGGGCCTTGTAGCCATGATGGTAAGACCTGGATTTTAGCTTGAACTTGGTAGGAAGATGCTAGAGCATTTTCAGCAGGGAAGTAACAGAATCTGATCATTCACAAGACATGTTTTTTCATTTAGCCTCCACGTCGGTTAATTTGTCATTTCGCTCCCCGACAGTCTTCTAATTCTGTAATTAAAGTTCTATTAGCATGATTTTCCAAGGAAAGAGCAAACTTCCTCCATAAATAAATCCCCCTGCCCTCCTGCCAGGAAAGAAGACTTCAAGCAGCTTTCCTAAGATCGATTTTTCACCCTGTGATAGTTGGATGCCAGGAAAGTAACAGAGACAAAGCAGGTTAAAATCATCAGAGAAGTCTGAGGTTGGTTGAACAGGTGTATGTGAAAACCCTTAACCCTACAGGAAGGACGTGGGAATATGAGGAGGGAGTAAAAATATGATGAAACTGAAAGTGGACTTTCTGTTCTGAGCTCAAGAAACATTTCTACGATACAAGCAAGTAGAAACGTAAATGTACACCTCAGAGAAGAGTTTCAAGTCACAGATATGGATGTGGTAGCCTTCAAAAGACAGTGATCATTCCAGCAACAATTTTCAAATGCAACCTCCCCCGTACAGCCTAAGAGCACATTTCTCTGGGGAAGAGGCAAAACATTCTGTTAAAATGTGAATTTGTTTCCAAGATTTAAATATAAGAAATATGCATACACAAATTCAGATTTCCATGTTCTATTGAAATACTGGGAGTTGGGGGATCATGGACAAAATATTGGAAACCATATGACCCTCCCCCTCTGCTGGGGCTTAGTCTCACTTGTATACAATCCCCGCAGAACTTTTCTTGCCTGCTCAGCCCCCCGGAGCTGTCTACAGATATGGTCTCTAGTTTAAGAAATGAGGTTGATGAGGGCTGCGTGCAGTGGCTAACGCCTGTAATCCCAGCACTTGGGGAGGATGAGGTTGGCAGATCACAAGGTCAGGAGATCAAGACCATCCTGACCAACATGGTGAAACCTTATCGCTAGTAAAAATACAAAAAATTAGCTGGACGTGGTGGCACATGCCTGTAAACCCAGCTACTGGGGAGGCTGAGGCAGGAGAATTGCTTCAATTAGGAAGTCAGACGTTGCAGTGAGCAGAGATAGAGCCACTGTGCTCCAGCCTAGCAACAGAGCTAGACTCCATCTCAAAAAACTAAAAAAAAAGAAATGAGGTTGATGAATTGAAGAACAGAAAGCACATTTCTCAAAGCATTTCCCAGATGATCACCAATCCTATAAGGTATTCTAAGGAATATAAAGCTTCACATTGTGGTAGGCAGAATTCTAAAGTGATTCCCAAGATTGTCCCCTCCTTGCCCTGGTATACATGGCCTCTATAATCCCCTTAGCTGGACCTTTGAATGAATGAGATATCGCTACTCTGATTAAGTTATATGACAAAGGTAAAAGAATTTTGTATCTAAGGTCCCCAGTCAGTTGACTTTGATTTAATCAAGAAGAAGATTATCCTGGTTAGGCCTGGTTTAATCGGGTGATCCTTTAAAAAGAACTAGGGAAACAGGCCGGGCGCAGTGGTTCTTGCCTTTAATCCCAGCACTTTGGGACACCAAGGTGGGCAGATCACAAGGTCAGGAGTTAGAGACCACCTTGGCCAATATGATGAAACCCCGTCTCTACTAAAAATACAAGAAAAAATTAGCTGAGTGTGGTGGGGCACGCCTATACTCCCAGCTACTTGGGAGGCTGAGGCAGAATTGTTTGAACTCAGTAGGGGGAGGTTGCAGTGAGCCGAGATCACACCACTGTACTCCAGCCTGGGTGTCAGAGCGAGACTCCGTCTCAAAGAGAAGGGAACAAGGGCAGCAGCAGCAGCTGTTGTCCCACGGCCTTGTACAGGACATATTACAAACTGCCATGCCACAGAGAAAGCAACATCACAGCCAACTAGGAGCTCTAGGAGCTGAGAACCTCAGTCTACAACTGCCAAGAACGGAATTCTGTCAAAAACCAGTGAGCTCAGGAAAGGACCCAGGCCTCAAATGAGATTACAACTCTGACCGACATGTTGATTTTAGCTTATTGAGACTCAAAGCGAAGGACCCAGCTAACTTGTACCCAGAGTCTCAAACTGTTAGATAGCAAATGGGTATTGTTTTAAGCTGCTAACTCTGCAGTGATCTGCCACATAACGATATAGAAAATTAACACGTGTCCATTCAACAAATACTCTGTCCATTCAACAAAAATGTGTCCATTCAACAAATATTAATACCCATTAATAATGCACACGTGTCCATTCAACAAACATTTAATAAGTGTCCCTACTGCATGCTCCGTGCTATTCTAGAAACTGAAGACGCACAGAGAGCGAAGCAGACAGAGTTCTTGCCCTCCTGGAGCTTACGGTCTAGTAGGGCAAGTCGGATAATAATAGAAAAAACAGAGGCCGGGTGCGGTGGCTCATGCCTGTAATCCCAGCACTTTAGGATACCAAGGCAGGCAGACTGCTTGAGCTCAGGAGTTTGAAACCACCCTGGGCAACATGGGAAAACCCCATCTCTACTAAAAATACAAAAAAAAAATCAGCTGGGCATGGTTGTGTGTGTCTGTAGTCCTAGCTACTCAGGAGGCTGAGATAGGAGGATTGCTCGAGACAGGGAGGTGGAGGTTGCAGGGAGCTGAGATCGCACCACTGCACTCCAGCCTGGGCGACAGAGCAGGGTCACACATTTGACCTTCAGCGGTCACACAGTTCGGCTGTTTTGTTTTTGTTTTGGTCTCAAAACAAACAAACAAAAACCAAAAAACGTGTGACCGCTGAAGGCTAAGAAGGACAGAATATAACTTCCTCGTACACACTCCAGAAGGTTATATTAATAGATTCTGGGTTACTGATTCTAAGTAGCAGAAACCAATGAGCAAAGATCATCAATTCAAGAGGTTACATAAGCAAAAATAATAGTAATAAATAAACAAACAAAGAGGAAAAAAGAAATACAGTTTTATTAATGTTGGTAAGTGCCACACACCCCAAAATACTGTCAGGGAAAGGGGACGGGATGTGATAGCAAATGGGTATGGTTTTAAGCTGCTAACTCTGCAGTGATGCCCTCCACACAGCGGCCAGAATGGGTCTTTTAAAATTCAAGTCGGCGCCAGGTTTGGTGACTCACTCCTGTAATCCCAGCACTTTGGGAGGCCAAAGCAGGTAGATCACCTGAGGTCAGGAGTTCGAGACCAGCCTGGCTAAGATAGTGAAACCCTGTGTCTACTAAAAATACAAAAAACTTAGCGGGGTGTGGTGGCAGGCACCTATAATCCCAGCTACTCAGGAGGTTGAGGCAGAGAATTGCTTGAACGTGGGAAGCAGAGGTTGCAGTGAGCCAAGATCGCACCGCTGCACCCCAGCCCGGGGGACCGAGAGAGGATTCGTCTCAAAAAATAAATAAATAAAAATAAAATTGAAGTCAGATCAGCTCCAAGCCTTCCGATGGCAGAAACTAGGAGAGGTGTTTGGAGGCTGTTGCTGTCACGCAGCTTGGTGATGACTGGAATTGGACGGAGGTGCTGCTGCCGGATGGAGAAGAGAGATCAGATTCTGGACCTGTTTAGAAGATGGGGAGGGTGGGGTTTGCTGTTGGACTGGATGAGGGTAGGAGACAAAGACAGGAGCCCGGGTTGATGATGAAGGACTTAGAGCTCTGAATCAGGAGTGGCTGATTCATGCTGGGTACTTAGCATGTGGGAAAGGTAGGGGTGCGAGTGTGCAATGTGGTCAGACGCTAGTCAGGAGCATTTACATACATGAGTCAACCTGGGAGTGAACTTGTGTCCAACTGAACATGAAGCAATTATTCAAAGTTGGTTTCCGGAATATTCCCAGGGTGAAATAACTTCCTGTGTTTATCACTGTCTTCTCAGTGTAAGTGTTTGCTTGTCTAGTGAACTGAGTCAGCCTTGTCTGTTGAAACCTGGAGTGCTGGGCGTGCAGGAAAAAATCTGTGAAAAATCTCAGGGAGCTGACAGACACTTCCAAAAGAAAAGAAAGTGAACATTATCCTTGGGCTCTTTTATGAGAGGGAAATTGTTTGATTTAGTCAGCTCCTGACTGAGTATTGCCTGTAGTTAAAGGTCTAGGGGAGTGATGAATAAGAAAAGCACAGAACACCCCATAATAATAATGGGAGGGAGCCCCTCCAAAGCCCAAACCTCCAGAAAATACGATGGGAGATGCCGCATGCGTCATCATGTTGCAGACCCTGTGTGATTCTCTTGAATCACATGGATGGCTAAGAACATGGATTCTAAAACTCGGCTCTCACCAGGCGCGGTGGCTCACGCCTGTAATCCCAGCACTTTGGGAGGCCGAGGTGGACGGATCACGAAGTTGGGAGATCAAGACGATCCTGGCTAACATGGTGAAACCTCATCTCTACTAAAAATACAAAAAATTAGCTGGGCGTGGTGGTGCGAACCTGTAGTCCCAGCTACTCAGGAGGTTGAGGTAGGAGAATGGCTTGAACACAGGAAGCAGAGGTTGCAGTGAGCTGAGATTATGCCACTGCACTTCAGTCTGGAGACAGAGCGAGACTCCATGACAAAAAAAAAAAAAAAAAAAAAACCATCTCTCCCACTGAGCTACGTGGGAGAGCTTGTTCAAGCTAAGACACTGAGCTTGACCATCTTGTCTCAGTTTCTTCACTATAAAATGGGGGTGGTGCTATTATGATAACAATGGTGTTATTCTATGGTAATAATACCATCATCATAGAAATAAATCAGAAACAGACACGCACTGCTCAGAGCAGTGCCTCGTATCATGTTAGCACAAAATCAGCATCTGCAATTTTTATCATGATGCTGTTTCAGATATGTATTTTTTGTTATTATGAAACCACAACATATTTTTAAATGTCAGAGGAGAGAATGGAAAAACAACCATCATAATCTCATTTCCCTGGTACAATCTTAATTTTACACAGTCCCTGCAAATAGTTTCAACACGGATCATTTTATACTTACAAAAGTAGCTGGCATATAGTAGGCACTCAATAAAATGCTCGCTGGCTAAATGCCCAATTCAGTGGAAACTATTTTGTTTTATGTTTTGTGTGCCTAAAATTACATCAGATATATTTCGCTTTGGTTCTTTTTTTTTCTCATAAACTACACAATTACAATTTTATGGCTACAAGATATCTCACAGTGTCAATGTAACAAGCCTCAAATAAGTCATTTTTCTTTTGCTGTACTATTATGCATGGAATTACTACAAACCATACTATTTTAGATAACACCACATTGAACTGTTTTGTACACAGTGTTTTGCTTTTTTTCTAAAATTTCTTAAGACCACTGTGGAATTTGGAAATAAATACTCTCAGCTAAACTTTCAAGTTATCTGTCAGGGAGCCTTAAAAAGTTAAACCAAAATGAGATTCTTTTTATAGGATCAGGTTGTAATAAAATGAACTTGGCTAGGCACAGTGGCTCATGTCTATAATCTCAGCACTTTGGGAGGCCAAGGTGGACAGGTCGCAAGGTCAGGAGTTCAAGACCAGTAGAGATGGCAAAATCCCATCTCTACTAAAAATACAAAAAATTAGCCAGATGTGGCTATGCGCGCCTGTAGTCCCAGCTACTTGGGAAGCTGAGGCAGAAGAATTGCTTGAACCCAGGAGGCAGAGATTGCAGTGAGCCAAGATTACACTACTGGACTCCAGCCTGGGCAACAGAGGCTGGTAAACACTCGTCTCAAAAATAATAATAAAATAAAATTAACTTCACACTTTTTTTTTGTCTTTTCTTTTTCCTTTTTGTGGAGAAGAGGGTCTTGCTATATTGCCCAGGCAGGTCTTAAACTCCTGGGCTCAAGTAATCCTCTCATGTCTGCCTCCCTAAGAGCTGAGATTACAGGCGTGAGTCACCACGCCTGGCCTAAAATGAACTTCACAAGATGACAGTGATGTGAATGAAACAGTGACCTCATTTTCATTTTGAAAAACTGTTTCTCCCTTTCGAAAAAGTTGTATTAGAAACAACTCCTCCGACATTCTATTGATCTTTCATCTGAGGTTAATACAAGATATGAGTATTTTGATGTATTCATTAACAAAAAGAACAATCAATTCACCTTTAGTAGGTGTAAGTAAGGGAAGACCTCAGCAGATCTGGTTAACTCTCAGTTTGGCTTTAGGAAGCCACAGTGGGTCGGGCGCGGTGGCTCACTCCTGGAATCTCAGCACATTGGGAGGCCAAGGTGGGAGGATCACCTACAGCCAGAAGTTCGAGACCAGCCTGGCCAACATGGCGAAACCCCATCTCTACTAAAAATACAAAAATTAGCCATGTAATCCTAGCTACTTGGGAGGCTAAGGCAGGAGAATCACTTGAACCCAGGAGGCAGAGCTTGAGCTGGGCTGAGACTGTGCCACTGCACTCCAGCTTGGGCAATAGAACGAGATTCCATCTCAAAAAATAAAAATAAAAAATAAAATAAAAAGCTGCAGCTGAAAATTTTGCAGCTACATATTGTATTTTCTAAAGCAGCAGTCCCCAAATCTTAGGACATGTTGGATGGATAAATTTCTCGCTCGTGGTGCTGGTAAAGCAGAGAGGAAGGGTGAGTCACAGCAATCTTTTTAACAGTAACGTTTACAGACCTCCAGGAGAGCACTTCCCTAGTAATGCAGAGACCATGGCTGCACATTGATGCTCGCTTTACAATGGAAGACTAAGACTCATGGTCCAGAGTGTGGGCCGCACACAGTGGCTCACGCCTATAATTCCAGCACTTTAGGAGGCTGAGGTGGGCAGATCACAAGGTCAGGAGTTCAAACCCAGCCTGGTCAATATGGTGAAACCCTGTCTCTACTAAAAATACAAAAATTAGCCAGGTGCAATGGTGGGTGCTTGTAAACCCAGCTACTCAGGAGGCTGAGGCAGGAGAATCACTTGAACCTGGGAAGTGGAGGTTGCAGTGAGCCAAGATCCCACCACTGCACTCTAGCCTGGGCGAAAAAGCAAGACTCTGTCTCAAACAAATGAACAAAAAAAACAGAGTGCGGTCTCCAGAACCTGGAAGCTGTGAGTGTGAACAGCGGCTTTGCCACTTGCTACCTGGGCACTGTAGGCAAGTAAGTAACTGACCAAGGCAGGGTTCAGGGTCCCAGGTCTCCTGGCCTCCAAAGTCCCTGGGCTTCCATACCTCATGCTAGGCTCTCCAGAGTGGTTCTTCTCCTACTTTGGTTTATTCTAAAGTTCCCTGGAAGTGGGAAGAAGGAAAACGATCCCTTAGTGAGAGACGATGCCACCTTAGATTAGCATGGTCGCAGAAGAGGTAATGAGGAACGGCTGTTTTCAGGATCTATTTGAGGAGAACGTGACAGAACCATAAAACCTCTGTGAAATCTGATTGTATACTGAAAGGAAGCTTCAGCACACGACAGTGTTCCACAGATGTGTTCATTGACTTGAATGAATGACTGCCAAACCTGCAATGTGGGGCCCGTGCTTTAAAAATCTGCAGATTAAAAAGAGAATCTTTCTCCTCAAATCTCTTTTCTTTTTTTTTTCTTTTTTTTTTTGAGACAGGGTCTGTCACCCAGGCTGGAATGCAGTGGCACAGTCATGGCTCACTGCAGCCTCAAACTCCTGAGCTCAAGAGATCCTCCGCCTTAGCTTCCTAAGACTACGCCCAGCTAATCTTCTAAATTTTTTTGTAGAGAACGTTTTGAGCTATGCTGCTCAGGCTGGTCTCAAACTCCTGGCCTCAGGGAATATTCCCACCTCACCTCCTAAAGTGCTGGGATTACAGGCAAGAGCCACCACAACTAGCCATGTCCTTTCTGATTTTATCACTTGAATTATGGCCATAAGGCCGGATGAAAAGAAAACAAAATTAGAGAACTTGAGAATGAAATCATTGACTCAGCAACTGTTGCATGTTCTCCTCTATGATTTATTCCATTTAATCTTCAGAGGAACCCAGTGAGGTAGGGTTCTTCGTCCCCTTTCCACATATGAGAAAACTGAGATGTAAAGAACTTACAGAATTTGCCAGAAGCCACAGGAACTGTTAAGCAAAAAAACAAGGATTCCAAACGGGAGTGTGTGATTCCTAGTTTGCAGACTTAATCACTAGGCTGCATCCCCTCCTGCCATGCAGGGGAAAGTGGGGGTGGGGGTCCAGTCAGTATGAGGGAGGTGGGCAAAGTCCTCTCTGTGAATCACACAACTCATTCAGGTCAGCCTGAGGAGACTGAGGCCACATCGTTGTTACTAGCTTGTGTCTACAGTTCCCGAGAGTTCTGTGTTTCTCCCACAAAGTTAAGAACACACAACAGCCCCTTGAGTTGGGAGCGGGAAAGAGTTGACTTTTGTTACCCAGTCTTGGGGAACTTGATGGTTCTAGGTCCTTTTCACTGTGTAGAAGCCTGACACTTGATATTTGGGGAAAAGGTGGGAGAAAAAAAGACTCCAAAGTCCAAGGCCACGCTGCTTTGGGCCTGCCTGCCTGATTCTTTGCCAAACAGGAACCCTTCCTTGGCTGCCTTCCCTCCTAAATGATTTTCAAACTACGGTTTTAAAAACAGTTCCTTCGGGGAATTATAAAAGTAATCATGTTTTCGATGGAAAATTGTTGTGTCAACAGAAATGCCTGAAAAATAGAATCACCAATTTCCCCATCACCCAGGGAGAACCACTGTTAACATTTTAACTACTTTTTCTTTTTTTCCTTATGCATAAATGCTATTTTGTAAGCCCTCAACTGCATAAAAAGTTTTGTAGCATGCACTTTTAAAAATTCATCATTGTAGTACCAGCATTTTCCCATGTTTTAAAATTTTTCTAAAACTTGGAAAACATTATTTTTAATAACTACCTAATAGTCTACTCATAGATTATTATAGCATTTAATAATTTCTCCATCGGTGGACATTCCTTTATTTCCTATTTCAAGCAGCATTTCCCTCATACAAATGTTTAGCCTTTATACAGAGATTATAGCTTGATCTCACCAATCAAACTACTTGTATTTCCCACCAACTTCCTTCTAGGCTTTTCTGTATCAGAAGAGTTGGGATGTAAATTACAGGCGTGTTCTCAACTCAGAAACAAATTCCATTGCTGAACTGTAGCAGCAACGCCCCCTGAGGAGAAGGGAACGTGCCCTTTCAGTGAGCTTTTGGGTCGCTCCAATTAAAAGTGAACCAACACAGAAGTTCCCCTTGACTCTTTTCTCCTACCCCATCCCAGCCACCCTGCAGCCTTATGTTGCTCTTCCCCTCAATTTCAATTTCTGCCTCTTTACCT
The DNA here is from genome assembly GCA_963574635.1 of Cheracebus regulus. NCBI lineage: Eukaryota > Metazoa > Chordata > Mammalia > Primates > Pitheciidae > Cheracebus > Cheracebus regulus. The sequence goes on along the minus strand of CAUYQU010070988.1, from coordinate 64,971 downwards.
CCCATTTACTTCACAAAATGCTGTAATCTATGTTCCACTCCCACCGCGGCTGAAACAGCCCTTGCAAAACACTAAATCCATTGTGCTGTGCTTTACATTAATTTCTAATTGCACAAGTGATACAGAATATCACTTTCTTCGTGAAAATAGTCATTAACCACTTTAAAATAAACGTAAATATTAAATTCACTTTTAACCACTTATTCCCAATCTCAGGAACATCAAGAGTATCTAGGATTGCACATACGATGCATTTTCTTCAGATCCTGTTTCTAAAGAAGTGGAGGTGGAAATGAGAGGGGAAGAGGAGGGAGGAGGAGGCGGGGGAAGGCACAGCCCAGGCTGCCTATAACCCTATGTTTACCTATAACTCTACTTTGGTGTGTGTTTTATTTGGTTTTTGTTGTTGTTGTTGTTGTTTTTGAGATGGAGTCTTGCTCTGTAGCCCAGGCTGGAGTGCAGTGCCACGATCTCTGTTCACTGCAACCTCCGCCTCCCGAGTTTCAAGCAATTCTCCTGCCTCAGCCTACCGAGTAGCTAGGATTACAGACACCGACCACCATGCTGGGCTAATTTTTGTGTTTTTAGTAGAGACGGGGGTTTCGCCATGTTGGCCAGGCTGGTCTCGAACTCCTGATGGACATTCAGGTTGTTTCTAGTTCTTCACTGTAACAATCGATAATGCAACAAAGGGCACCCTTTACCCCTTCTCCCTGCGCACCTGTGAGAATTTCATTTCTCTAGGGCAGATGCAGAGAATTGCACCTGCAGGCTGATTGAGTGGGTACTTTTCCTTACAACCTCACCACCACCACAATGCGGCACATTTACATGAACAACCCATTTCAACCACATGCTACTCAGCTCTTCAGTAGCCTCATACAGCAGGTTCCTCTCTTCTTTTACTCCACTTTGCCTGCTTGTTGCTTTCCCTCTCTCCCAGCCCACTTCACAATTCCCTTTGCAATCTTCCCCACTGCTGTCTGTCCTGAAATGTGGCTGTTGCCTGGAATGCTCCTTGTTCTGCCTGAATGATCTCGTATATTCCTATGACTTGCACAACCAGTTTTCTCATGGGTCACAGACTCAAATACTTACAGAAGGCAGGCGGGGCAAGGAAATATGGGGGAATCTTGTACCTCCCCCCATGCCCAAGCCCCGACCCCACCCCTCAGCCCCAGCTGTTGTTGCTTTATTAGAATCTATGCCTGATACGCTCAGATTTCTTTTTCTCTAAAAGGAGGTGGAAATCTAGCTTTGAGTATAAGTGCTTACATTTTCTTAAGAATTGAAAATCGATTCAAAAGAAATTTTAATCCCTTCTGTTCAACAGAACACCCCTGTGGAGTAGGTTCAGCTGCCAAGATCCCAGATGGTGACTTCAACCTCAGGCAAAATCATTCCCTTCCTCAATTCCTCCCTTTCCTGACACTCACCTGTGCCTTATCCAATCAGGCGCCAGTCCTGTGATTCCACCTGAGAAATAATTCCAGAATTCGGCCCACCTTTCCATCCTCACTGTCATTACCTTAATTCCAACTCACAACCAATCAAATCCTGACCGTGACCAGAACATTCTACCTGGCTTTCCTGCCGTTAGGTGATGCCTACCTTACCTGCCTTGTGCTACCCTCCACTCCATTAAAAGCATCCTTGCCATGGCTGCTAGAGAGAACCTCATGTCAGAGGAGGCAGGGAGGGGAGAAGAGGAAGAGAAAGAGAAAGCATCCATGTTGTCCCCGCTCAGAGAGTCTTGCTAGCACCATGCTGCCCATAAAACAGCTGCCAACTGTGGTCACCTTTGTTCAGCACTTGACTCAACATGATAAAATTTGATCCAACCTTATGAAATCAGATTTGATATAAGTATTTAGATATTGGGCTTTTCCTCTAACTGGCGCTGGACACAGTGGCTCACGCCTATAATCCCAGGACTTTGGGAGGCTGAGGCAGGCAGATCACCTGAGGTCAGGAGTTCAAGACCAGCCTGGCCAACATGGTGAAACACTGTCTCTACCTAAAAATACAAAAATTAGCTGGGCATGGTGGTGGGCACCTGTAATCCCAGCTACTTGGGAGGCTGAGAAAGGAGAATTGCTTGAACCAGGGAGATGGAGTTTACAGTGACCCGAGATTGCGCCACTGCACTCCAGCCTGGGCAACAAGATCAACGCCGCCTCAAACATAAATAAATAAATAAACACAAAACTAACTGGCTTATAGCACTGTGTCTTTAGTCTCCCATGGAATCAATCCGATGGAGCCAGGTAGTGACCACTGCTTTGGGGAGTCAGGTGCCTTACAGTCCTGCAGTTTTACACCTGTCTCTATTTCTGTACCCTGGCCAGCCTCATACTGCCTGGCCCTGAAGGAGTTTCCAACCACTGAACCACAGGCCAAACTTCAATCTGTTGATGTGCCTGCAAGATCCTGTGTGAATGGCCCCTATGCCCGGACATGGTCCCTACTCCCAGCCCTTCCCTTCCTCCCCATCCTTTCTTATACCACTAATAGCAGTTGACTCACAAAGAAATTATTTCAGACCTGAACCTAACCACCACTCAAATGCCATGGTTGTTTTAGTTACTTAAATCAAGGCAGACACACTCTGTTCAGAGAGGTCTTCCCTTTGGCTCAATAAATCTCTCTTCAAATCGCTAATGAAGTTGAACTTGCTCTAGACACTGCATTTCAAGTTTATGAAACTACTACTGAAGCTCTTCATTTAGTTCTCAGGAGTGCACTACTCCGCTAAGATGCTAATAGAGGGAGACTGAGTTGCTGACGGACAAAGACACACCTAATTTATTTAAAAACCCCCAGGAGAAGTGCAGTGAAGCTCATTCAGTAAGAATGAGGTTCACATTCTTAGAGTACACACGCACGCACATACACACACACCCTTAACTGTCTCCTCGACATATATAATTAGTATACATAATGATTATTGTGCTCCATGGTAATTAGCTAAAAATAAAAGTTGGCCCTATAATCTACTGAGTTAGGATGATTTTTTTAAAACTAGATAATTTTCTGTATTTTAATAATTATTTGAAATGGTAAAGTCTACCTGATGCTTACTCCTAATTGAGTCTTCCCTTTTTTTTTTTATTTTTTTTATTTTTTTTTTTTTTTGAGACGGAGACACGCTCTGTGGCCCAGGCTGGAGTGCAGTGGCTCAGTCTCGGCTCACTTAACGTCCGCCTCCCGGGCTGAAGCCATTCTTCCACCTCAGCCTCCCGAGTAGCTGGGATTACAGGCGCGTCCCACCACGCCCTGCTAATTTTCATTTTTAGTAGAGACGAGATTTCACTATGTTGACCGGGCTGGTTTTGAACTCCTGACCTCAGGTGATCCGCCCACCTCAGCCTCCAAAAGTGCTGGGATTACTGGAGTGAGCCATGGCGCCCTGCCGAGTCGCCCTTCTTAGTATTAATAACATGACTTCAACTTTGTGGGGAGATGAAAACTACATTTCCCAGCCTCCTTTGCAACAAGGCATGGCCGCTTAACAGACCTCTGGCCAATGAGATGTCAGAGTCATTGGTTGGGGTTTCCCCAAAAGCTCCTTAAAGGTGATAGCATGTAGGAGGGCAGACTTCAGTGATTCCTTCTGCCCTTCTCCCTGGAAGACGATGTTACTATCTGCTATCTGGAAAACGACGTTCAGGGAAAGGTGAAAAAATCGGGCCTTAAAATCCACACCACATCAACACCTGCAGCTGCCTACCTCTAGGTAGGTACCTGTGGATTATACCTCAGCCTCTAGCTCTCTACCTCTAGATTATGCAATAAATGAGAAACATGAATCTTACCTAAGCTGCTGGTATCTGGGTTTTCCACTATAGACAGGCAAACTATATTCCGTTCAAAGTAGTTTTGAACAACTGAAGAAAATCAGCGCATTTTTCCCACTGGCTAACCCACTCAAAATCATGGGCAGATACTAATTAAGAAACAGCTGTCAATAATAATATTTTATTCCTATTATCTCAAAATTCTTAATGTGCCATTTTACCATTTTCTGCCTTTTGATCCACATACAATCCAACATGAAATTTATCAACTACACATGTAAAAACAGTGATATGGAGAAACGAACCATCTGCAAAATTTCAACCCAAAGTTTTATTTCCATTTTGGCCTAAAGCAAGATGTTCCTTGTGGGGGTGGGAGGCCCTCAATTTCCCACCTTACTCTGCATGACTCAATCTGAATGCATCCCATTGGCATTCTGGACTTTTCTATAATCTCCTTTCCTTAATAAATTCAAGATTGCTCCAGAAATCACCAACAGCTTATAATAGCGTTACTGTTTCTGGGCTAAATCAGGGATGCAGCACTGGCCAGTAGCGATGTCTATGGATTATCTAAATAATTGCTTCAATTCCCCACTTGTTTCTAAGTAAGTATAGGCCTCACCCCCGGGCATGGCTGAACATTACTCATAGTCAAACTGAGAGTTTCAACGCTAAATGTGACAATGTGTACTATATCTGTTTTCTCTCTAGCAGATTATTCAAATACCATCTAGTTGAAGTCAAGCTGTCCCAAAGCCCACTGAATCTTTGCCCCAAAGGTCCCTGTAGAAGCCCTCGAAGACCTTCTTTTGCTATACTGTAATCTCTTTCTCAGTGAGTATGTGATGATTGGATGTTTTCAGCCCAATTCTTTTCTCCTGCCTCACGTCCCCTAGAGATCCCAATGGCTCCTTATAAAAGCCATGTGTGTCTTATCTCTTCCCATGCAGTTGCTCAAACCAGAAAGCAGGCTGGAAAACATTTCCCCAACTGTACTGTTTTTCATCATTTCTTTCTGACACCCTCAGATAACTTGTTAGCATATTGTCTTTCTCTATTCAGCGCAGCCCTCACCGGGGGTTTGGGGGCTTAATGACATCACCCAGGAATTTGTAATTAGAAACAAAAATGCCTCTTTCAAAATCTATTAACACTGGGAGAGGCAAGAAAAAAAACTTTTAAAGTTGCTGGTACAACCCCAAATGTATGAGGTCTCTTCGGACCAGACAGAAATGCTGCCAGCTTTCAGGACGCTCCCAGGAGAGCACTGGAAACAAGTCACAAGTAACCTTTCGGGTTGCTGTTGCCAGTGCCACATGCAAGGGCTGACACCAGGACCTGGGATTGGCCTTGAACATTTTTTTTTTTTTTTTGAGACACATTATCACTCTGTCACCCAGGCTGCAGTGCAATGGCGATCTTAGCCCACTGCAACTTCCGCCTCTCGGGTTCAAGACCACCCTGGCCAACACGGCAAAACGCTGTCTCTACTAAAAATACAAAAATTAGCCAGGCATGGTGGTGGGCGCCTGCAATCCCAGCTACTCGGGTGGCTGATGCAGGAGAATCTCTTGAACTCAGGAGTTGAAGATTGCAGTGAGCCGAGATTGCACCACTGCACTCCAGCCTGGGCAACAGAGTGAGATTCCATCTCAAAAATAAATAAATCATATAGGACAGAACAGATGAAAAACATTCACATCATCCTAGAAAGTTCTCTCTGAGCAGTGCTGGACTAGGAAGTCGGATTTGCCTGGGACCCTCCTGGACTATACCTGCTGTCTACCAATAGCACCCTGTTTCACTCTCAAAAATGTCCTGGTAATTCAGCTACCCCTTCTGCCCACTGGGCGACAGTCTTTGCTAGGACTTCCCTGAAACCCAAAGCTCTTTGTCTTGATGAATAAGTTGGCAGTGTCCAGCGATCTCCCTGCTTTTTTTTCCCCCCTGATTCCCTCTCATCTATCAAAAGCAACAATTTTTGGAACAGGAAAAAAAAAATCCAAGAGAAGTTCGTTTCTCCCCAATTAAATGATTTCCTTGTCAGCGGTTTCAGCTGTTTTGTATTTCCCTTTGCCTAAAGCAGGCAGCTCGGATGGGCGCCCTTTGCCCTGAATCATGCCCATAGATCACACGGGAAGGAGGCCCTCCAGGCTTCTCCTGAGCCCTCCTGGCCGCCCTCCCTATCTCCCCATCCTCCCCTTCCCGCCTTGCCCAGCAGAGGGCATCTGAGTTTAATAGTCTCGATAAAGAACAATCACTTGGGATTTTTCTTTCTTTCTTTCTTCCAGTGATACTTTTTCTTTGTGAGCAGCAATTGGGGTGCCAGCTAAGATAGGTCACCTGAAGGACAAGCTGTCAGAATCGGAGCTCAGAGCCGCCAGCTCGTTAGGGAACCGCACGCTCAGCTCCCACCCAGCTCGGGACGCCCAGCGGGAGCCTCCCTTGCAAACACCAGCCGACACCATTTTGCAGAACTCTTCAGGAATGCCAGTTAAACTGTGTTAGGTGCAACGCATGGAGCCAAGGCCGGCACGGAGAGCGAAGGCGCTGGTCCGCGGGAAGCAAAGCTCCTGATGTTGGGATGGCTCTGGCTAAGGGCTTTGTAAACAGCCTTGCATCTCACACTTCTGCCAGGCAACAAAATGGTGGTGACTATTTAAAAAAAAAAAAAAAATGCAGGGGTGGGGGAAGGGAGGAAGCTGGCAGCAGGTACCAGAAATGGACTTCTATGCAGTTTTCTGGGGCTGTCCTTCACCAACAGTTATTCTCTTTTTCTCTCTTCCTCTCTCTTTCTCTCTCTCACTCTCTCTCTTGCTCTCTCGCTCTCTCTCTCTCTTGCTCTCTCTTTCTTCTCCCTCCCTCCCTCTCTTATTCTCCTTGCTATAGTGTCTGCAGTAATCTTCCTCCTCCTACTGAAGGGGGCCAGAGACCCAGCTAATTTGACTCCAGCTCCCCCTCCTCAGCCTTGCAAATTCCTTATTAAGCATAATTTCTGATTTGTTTCTCCATATCTTAAGGGGTGAGGGGCTAAGGCAAGTGATGAGTTGGGGTTATCTTGTTTGCCTGTTTTGGTGCATTGAGCATATTTACGAGAGGAAAAAGGTCCTTTCTAGATAGGTGTTAAATGCTCTAAGATTCCCAGAAAACCTGTGGAAGGGGCATCTAAATGGAAAATGTGCCGTATGACTCCATTGCACCTTTAAGAAGAAAACAAGCGGCTGATCTGCTGGGCTCTGGTGGGAGTGTGGCAGTGAGCGATTTGTCTGACTGCTGCACATTCATCTCCTTTTCTATAATCATCTCACCTTCCTGAAGGAGTAAATAAGACAATACAGTAAAGGGCTAGGCAAAGTTGCATGGCACAGCTTCGGTGAATGGCAGCTGTTACTGTTGTATTATGTCTTTGCTTCAAGCTCTCTCCCTGGGCCTATAGCTTAGCTTCTGCACACAAATGCTTGATGGAGAGAGCTCTGTGTTATCTGAAGCCAGAAATTCTACAGCAGAGGTTTCGCTCCACCTCACCATTGATTTCCTTTCTGTGATTTTGTAAATCATCACTTTGTGATGCAGTTTCTCTCTGTATGAAATAAGCGAGTATTTTTACCACCCCTTCTGAGACTGTTGATGAAACACACTCGACAAACGTTTACAGCACCCTTGTGAGGCACTGAGGAATGGGGAGAAATCCACACCTAACCACCACCACCGCCACCACCACCATGCAGCCCAGAGTGCTCAGGGCAGCGCCAGTTTTTGCCAAAATGTTAATAGCCCCTCCTCTCACTCCTCCCAAGTGTCTTCGATGGGATGGTTAGTTATAAGGTCACCCTACAGAAAACAGAACCCCAGCCTGGAGAAGTTCAGAGTCAGGGTGAGAGAGAAGACTGTGGGGAGAAGGTGGGCACCAGAGACCGGATAACCAGGGAGAGAACAGATAGATACATAGTTAGACGGGTCATAGAGATACATAGAGAGAGAAGACACATGAATGATAGATACATACATGCATACATACATACATACAGTATATATAGGCGAGTAGATAAAGATAGATAGGTACAGCCAGGCATGGTGGCTCAGGCCTGTAACCCCAGCACTTTGGGAGACTGAGGCAGGAGGATCACTTGAGTCCAGAGTTCAAGACCAGCCTGGGCAACATAACAGGACCCAGTCTCTATTAAATAAATTTTTAAAAGGTAGGTAGGTAATAGATACATAAACAGATGACAGACACAGAGATACACAATACACACATAGATGATAGATCAATGGAAAATAGGTAGAGGATGGGTAGATAGATGGTAGATAGACACATACATACATATAGATGAGTAAAGATAGATAATAGAAACATAAACATAATGGACACATTAGATACATAATGCATATATATATACACACACACACACACACATCAATAGAGGACAGATGGATAGAAGGATGGATGGATGGATGGATGGATAAATAGATGCCTGGAGATTAAGAGAAGGAGACGTGGGAGAAATGAAGCTAAATGAAGCTTCATTTAGCTGAGAAACTGAATGACCACAGGCAAATGTGTCATCTCTCTGAGTCGCTGCTGCTTCATGGGGAAAGCAAGGACCATCAAACCAGGCCTGCTTCCGGGGTGTGTAACTAATGAAATGACAGGTACCTGAGGACATGGCACAGGATCACTCCACCTGCAGCTAAGGCATAGCAAAGAAGGAGTTCACCTCCTCCAGACACAAAGAGGAAACCTCTGAAGAAAACCATCATAATACATAGAGTCATGTGTCATTTCCAAACATATAGTTGTATCTTATGCTTTATTATCTTTTTCCTTTGAACTTCCCTTGGGGCTGGAGGAGGATCCCATCATCAAGATACACAAAGACCTCTCAGATGGCCTTGCAAATTGTAAAGGCTCGACCTGTCTTTCATTTTTAGATTCTATCCCATGTCAGGAAGTAACTACACAGCAGGCCAGGAGAGGGCGAGGGCTGGGTTAGAAGACGAGCAGCATTTGAGGGAGGCAAGGATGACGGAGTGACAGTTCCTGCCACAGCTGGGGACAGGAGATAAGAAACAGAGAGCACAGAAAGCAGCCTCGAACATAAGAGCCCCAAACCTCCCTCTCACACATGGATACACATAGCAGAGAAGGATCTAGCGCTGGCCAAAGGAGAGATGGCTCTCATTTTATAAACATCCGTATCTCCTCCTCCACCAACTTCCTAAATGCCTTCTTCAATGTTTGTGCAGGCTCCTAAGAAGCAATATCAGCCAGCACCTGCTGCAAAGGGGCATCCCAGGATGTGCAATTGAATCCTCTGGCAACACCATGAGTTTGGCATCATTATCCCCACCGCCTCCCCCAACGAGGAAAGAGCTGGGGAGATGAATGGCTTGATGTCCCACAGCCAACCTAGCCTGCAGACCCAGGGTGGCAGCTCTCCTTCTGAAAGCCTTTCCTGCCGCCTCGAGCTGAGATTTGTCTTGCCTACTTCTTAAAGCAATAGCTCCTCTTACCACTCCTTCAAAATACCTCTCAAATCCAACTGCTCATCATCACCCACCCCCTGCTATTACCTTAGTCTAAGCTACTCACACCTCTTGGTCAAAGACTACTAGAGCCTCCTCTCTGGTCCCTCTGCTTTTTGGTTATCAACTCATTCCAGTGCCTGGTTTTGTCCCTGAAAGTCCCATGTCCCAGGAAACCCCTCCATCTCTGGTAAAGCCAGGTGACTGGTCACATTCTCTGCTGCCCACTTGCCCTCCTCCCTGCAATCTATTCTCCGAGAAGCATCAGTGTCGTTTTTAAAATGTAAAGCGAATTGTCTCACGCTGCTTAAAATCCTCCAGGGACTCCCCATCATCCTTCCAACAAAACCTAGACTCTTTAAAGGGTGACAATGATCTTCATGATATAGACCCTGGGCAAAGCTGAAGCAAGGATGACCGGCCCAGGGCAGGGAAGTGTGCTAGAGTTGGAGGCCCTCCCTACAAAGGCCACCTACAAGGGCCACCACCACTTCCGAATTTGTGAAGACCTGCATCACTCTAGTGGCCCCAGACCTGTACCCGCTGACACGTCTCTATCTCTCTGGGATCCTCTCTCAAGCCCTGACCTGATGGCCTCTGTCACTCCTCGTCGTCCTTGCTTTCTTCACTCCAGCCACAATAGCTTCTGGCCAAGCGTGTTCCCACCTTGTGGCTTTTCCCTCTTGATATGGTTTGGCTGTGTCCCCACCAAATCTCAACTTGAATTTTACCTCAGAATTCCCACGTGTTGTGAGAGGGACCCAGGGGAAGGTAACTGAATCACGAGGTCCGGTCTTTCCCATGCTATTCTCATGAGAGTGAATAAGTCTTGTGAGATCTCATCGTTTTATCAAGGATTCCGCTTTTGCTTTTTCCTCATTTTTCTCTCACTGCCGCCATGTAGGAAGTGCCTTTTGCCTCCCGCCATGATTCTGAAGCCTCCCCGGCCATGTGGAACTGTTAAGTCCAATTAAACCTCTTTTTCTTCCCAGTCTCAGGTATGTCTTTATCAGCAGTGTGAAAACGGACTAATACGCTCTCCCTCCCGGTGGCTCACTCCCCAGCCCTCACAAGGCTGTGTCCTTCTGTTCCACATGCATCCGTTACTCTCCCTGTTGTATTTTTCTTCCCAGCACTTACCTCTACTTGGCAGATACACTTTTTCCATAATTATTTGGCATCTTTCTTGCTCACTAGCTCCACGGACATGTGACTGATCTAGCACGGTCCCAGGGCCCAAGACAGTTCCTGACACGTGGGTACTCCATGAATACTTGCTAAGGGATGATGGGTGGGTCTCAGCGTCCTGTGCTGTTCTTCGATCCCTTCACTCCCCCTGACTCTCTTCTACCCATTATCTGTCTTATTTTCATTCTTTTCCACATCTTATTCTCTTCTTAGCAATTGCCACTTCCCTCTTCCTCATAAAGTGACCAAAAGAGGAAACAAAAAGAAAGAAAATCCAACATGCGGAAATACACTTGTCTTTCCCAATCTTGAAACTGGAGGTTTGCGTGCCAAGGCAGGTGCTTTCAACAGCTCGTCTCAATGAAGCTGTATGAAACCTTCTGCAGGGGCTGCTCCTGGAAGCCCTGTGGCAGAGGGTCTTCACAGTGTGCTCATGGCCACACAGCTAGGAAGTGGCAGCCACTATTGCAGCCACACTGCAGGCCACACAGCTCCAACCCAAGCACCTCGTCATTTCACTCCATGCTCCGTGGCACTACTCAGTTAGGTCTGGGTCAGGATTTTAAACCTTGTTTGCTTAGACTTTGTTAGATTCCAGACTGACTTTTAAAAGCAAAAGAGGCTGGATGCAGTGTCTCACATCTGTAATCCCAGCACCTGGGGAGGCTGAGGCGGGTGGACCACTTGAGGTCAGGAGTTCCAGACCAGCCGGGCCAACATGGTGAAACCCCGTCTCTACCAAAACTAGAAAAATTAGCCAGGCGTGATGGCAGGCACCTGTAATCCCAGCTATTCAGGAGGCTGAGGCAGGAGAATTACTTGAATCCCGGAGACAGAGGTTGCAGGGAGCTGAGATCACACCGTTGCACTCCAGCCTGGGTGACAAAAGCGAGAGTCCGACTCAAAAAAAAACCAAAAAGAAAAGGAAAGAAGAAGAAGATGGGCAGGGTGCAGTGGCTCATGCCTGTAATCCCAACACTTTGGGAGGCTAAGCCAGGCGGATCACTTGAGGTCAGGAGTTCAAGACCATCTTGGTCAACATGGCAAAACTAAAAATATAAAAATTAACTGGGCGTGGTGTCAGCCACCCAAGTAACTTGCAATCCTAGATACTCAGGTGGCGGAGGCGGGAGGATCACTTGAACCCAGGAGGAAGAAGTTGCAATAATCCAAGATTACGCCACTACACTCCAGCCTGGGCGACAGAGCAAGACTCCGTTTCAAAAAAAGAAAAAAAGAAGAAGAAGAAGAAAGAAGAGAAAAAAAGAAGCGCTATCATCCTTAAGAAGCAGCTAAATCCAGTGCCTTTATCCATGACTCTCAGATTAAGTATACATAGGAATCATCTGAAGAGGTTAATTCCCTAAGCCTCAGTGTCTGTAAAGCATCTATAAACAAGGATACTAAGGATAGCTACTTCCTAGACTTACTGTAAAATGTTTTAAAGTTTTAAATGTGTTTTAACCAGGACCCTTTCAGTTGCAATGGCAGAAACATCAACTCAAACTGGCTTAAGCAAAATAGGAATTTATTGACTCATATAATGTAATGATCCAGCAGTTGATAGCTTTAAGCATTGCTAAATCTAGGGGGCTCAGATCATATCCACTCGGTTCATTTTCTTTTTTCTGCTTTCCTCTATGTTGGCTTCATTCTTAGCTTGGCCCCTCTCTGTAGTAGACTCTGATTACTTCACGGTTACCTCTTCTCAGTGTTAAGTCCCAGAAAAGATCAAAACATCCCTTGGCCAATAATTTTTTTTTTTTGAGGCAGAATCTCAGTCTGTTGCCCAGGCTGGAGTGTAGTAGCGTGATCTCGGCTCACTGCAACCTCTGCCTCCTGAGTTCAAGCAATTCTCCTGTCTCAGCCTCCCAAGTAGCTGGGATTACAGGTGCACACCACCAGGCCTGGCTAATTTTTGTATTTTTAATAGAGACAGGGTTTCGCCATGTTGGCCAGGCTGGTCTCGAACTCCTGCCCTCATAAGATCTGCCTGCCTCAGCCTCCAAAAGTGCTGGAATTACAGGCATTAACCACTGTGCCCAGCCAATTTTGTGTGTGTGTGTGTGTGTGTGTGTGCATGTGTAAAGGGTCTTATTATGTTGCCCAGGCTGGTCTCGTTATGTGTAAAGGGTCTTGTTATGTTGCCCAATCTGCCCGCCTTGGCCTCTCAAAGTGCTGGGATCCCAGGCTGCGTCCAGCCTCTTGACCAATAATTTCAGTGAAAGTCCTGGGCTCCAGTCTCACTTGATCACTTAGATCATTTATGAACCAATCAGTTTGCCAAGCAGGGAATCAATGTTCATCCCTGAAGTCAGAGCAAATAGTCGGCGCCCTAAAAAGCACATGAGCTGAAAGTGAGGGTGGTAGTTAGCCAAAGGGAAATTAGGGAGCTTTTACACAAAGAAGGGAAACAAATATGTGAATACAAAATCTATGGATGCCCACGACATGTGGCCTGGTACACAGTAAGTCCTCAATCTATGTTAGCTGTTAAAGGGAGCCCCTAACCAGAGGGCAAGGAACATTTGGGGATTCCTGAAGCTCCAGAATCACACCTTTTAGCTGGTGGTTCTTTACTTTGGCAGGATATCAGAATTTCTTGGAGAGCTTCTAAACACCCCCATGTGTCCCACATTCAGAGGTTCTGATTCATTTGATCTAGGGTGGGGGGTCTCCACAGCATTGGGTGTTAAATCCACCCAGGAGAAATTCATGAACTGCCAGGGCTGAAAACCACTGTTCTAAGCTAATGCATTTGCTTGGCTGGTGCCCACAGACTTCTTACCCATAGCACCAAATCCTATAAGACCTAAGGAAGTATTAGGAAGTACTAATTATATGTGAAGCCTTAATATGGAATTTGAAAATCTCCCGAAGTTATTTCTTCCAATATCCTCAATGCTAAAACAGGACTTTGGTGATAGCTTTAAAAATGCAAAATAGAACTCAGCTGTGTGTGTGAAATGTGCATGTGTGCTTGTGCGCATGCCCACATGTGTCTGGTGTTGGTGTTTAATTCAGCCGCACAGATGACTCAAGAACTTAACTAGTATTGAGTCATGGCATCTTATGTTTTCAACTTTCTTCCTCCCCTCCCCCTCCTTGTCTCATCCACGAACATTGGATGAAACATTAGAGGTATTTAATGCCACCAATGACGAACAGATAGACATCATCTGCCTCCAGATGTAATATCCTGAGGAGGATACAACATCCCCTATGCCCCACATTTCAGCAAAGAATGCATAACCTACACCTAATCATGAAGATACATCAGACAAACAGAAAATAGGGAACATTCCCTCTTAACAGGAGAAAGGTGTAGTCTTTGAAAATGCTAATATCATAACAGACAAAAAAAAGCTGTGAGAAAGTTCCGGGTCACAGGACTACACAAACAATTATGCAGATGGATATTAAGATATTAATAGATAAATAAAGGCAATACAGGTATTTTTATACTACTTCTATATTTGTAACTTTTTTGATAAGTTTGCACTGTTTTCTTTCTGTGCGTGTGTGTGTGTGTGTGTGTGTGTGTGTGTGTGTGTGTGTGTGTGTGTGTTGTTTGTCTTGTTTTTTGAGACAGAATCTCACTCTTTCACCCGGGCTGGAGTGCAGTGGTGTGACCTCAGTTCACTGCAACCTCCACCTCCCGGGTTCAAGCAATTCTCATGCTTCAGCCTCCAGGGTAGCTGGGATTACAGGCATGCACCACCATGCCTGGCTAATTTTTGTATTTTTTTAAGTAGAGACAGGGTTTCTCCATGTTGACCAGGTCTCAAACTCCTGACCTCAAGTGACCCACCCGTCTCAGCCTCCTAAAGTGCTGGGATTACAAGCATGAGCCACCGTGCCCAACCTGAACTTATTTTCAAATAAAAGGTGTTTTAAAAGCTGTGGACAGAGAAATACTATAAGCAATAAACAGAAGGTTCATTTAGTTGAAGCGTGGAAATACACTTCATGACTCATCAAGATTAAGAATTGTAAACACACACACACACACACACACACACACACCCCATCTATCAAAACTCATTCTTCATTCTAATACAGTTCCTGTTTGCATACAGGGCAGTTCAACCGTCAAAATGTGAAGTACATCTATCCCTGAGCATTTTCATAAATTCCCCCCAGATTAGGGGGCTCACAGGAAGTTGCCAGATGGCACAGTCACACCCCCAGCAGTTTCTCAGGACTCTAGAATTTCTGAAATACAGGCCAAGCACTCACTCTTGCCAGTAAGTTACACTGAAGCAGTCATATAGTAGAATTGATTATGTAACCCACAATCCATGGTATCCATTGCCCCTTTGAGTAGAATTTAAATCTTGACCTGGGCTCGCAAAGTCGTGCCTCAAGTCTAGTCTCAGGTCATCCTTTGGACTTTTTGGAGAAGATTCCTCCATATCAGCCTGCCTTCTGGTCTTGGACTTTCCCTTTCTTACCTCTGCGCTTGTGCACCTACGGCTCCCTCTCCTGGAAAGCTCTTCCCCAGGGCTTCACATTACTGCCTTTGAATCATGGAAGTCTTAACTGTCATCCAGCTCTATGTATTTTGTTCATAGACATGACCACTAAATGGAACTTTTTAAAACTTGGATTATTTCCTCCACGCAAATTTAGATTCCTTGAGGGCAGAAACCTCACCTGAACATTTCCCACTGTGCGTAGGCTCTGGGCACGATTTCTCCCTGCCTGGAGCACTGTTCCCATTATGTGTTCCACAGCGCACCCCTAACCCCACACGTCTGGTTCATGCTCAAGTCTCACCAGCTCACAGTCCTTCCGAGATCACCCTTCTGTTCCTGCCTTTGCTTCATTTCTTTTCACAGCACTTGCTACTAGTTACTATGCACACACATACACACACAATCACACACAGAGTATATATCTGACAAATACAATATATATATTTCGGATTACTTTTTCCACTGCCTCCCCCCTCCCAGCCCCCAATAGATTGCAAACTCTATAAGGGCAGGGATTTTTTTTTTTTTTTTTTGACATGGAGTCTCACTCTGTGGCCCAGGCTGGAGTGCAGTGGTAAGATCATAGCACACTGCAACCTCCACCTCCCAGCTTCAAGAGATTCTCCTGCCTCAGCTTCCAGGTAGCTGGGACTACAGGTGCCTGTCACCATACCCTGCTAATTTTTGTATTTTTAGTAGAGACCGGGTTTCACCATGTTAGCCAGGCTGGTCTTGAGCTCCTGACCTCAAGTGATCCACCTGTCTCGACCTCCCAAAGCGCTGGAATTACTGGCATGAACCACTGCACTCAGCTGGGAATTCATATTATAAATGTATCCCAGCATGTAAATCCAAACACCTGAATCTCAGCACCCAAATCCAAACCTGGCATGTAACAGATGCTCTATATTTCTTGAATGAGTCACTTAACAAATGGGCAGAGTTGTACTCATAGTTGGCATTCCATAAATGGACATTGGAAAGAACAAAATTGGAAGCCTTCAACTAATTGAATTTAATTAAGTCTTATCATAAATCTACAATAACTAGGACAGTGTGTTATTGGCATAAGATTATATATAGAAATCAATGGAACAGAAAGAAATATACCCACACAAATATGATAAATTGATTTTGTATAAAGGTACCAAGTTTATTTCATAGGAAAATGGTAGTCTTTCCAACAAGTGACACTCCAACAATTGGTCATGTGCTAAAAGTGTATGCTTTACTTTACAAGAGACACCAAAGTGTGTATCAAAGTGGCCGCGCCATTTTGCCTTCCCAGCAGCATTGTATGGAAGTCCCAACTGTTCCACATCCTTGCAGACATCTGGGATTATCAATCGTTTACATTTTAGCGATTCTAGTGGGAGTGTGAAAATGTCTCACTGTGGGTTTTAATTTGATTCCCTAATGACTAATGGTGTTGAGCATCTGTGTATATGCTTATTTGATATTCTAATTTCTCTTTTGGGTGGAGGTGACTGTTCCAGTATTTTGCTCATCAAAAAAGTTATTTTGGGCCAGGTGCAGTGGCTCATGCCTGTAATCCCAGGACTTTGGGAGACCGAGGTGGGCAGATCACGAGGTCAGGAGTTTGAGACCATCCTGGCCAACATGGTGAAACCCCGTCTCTACTAAAAATACAAAACTTAGCCAGGCACAGTGGCACCTGTGGGTAGCCCCGGCTACCCGTCAGGCTGAGGCAGTAGAAACGCTTACCCGGGAGGTGGAGGTTGCAGTGAGCCGTGCCACTGTACTCCAGCCCAAGCGACAGAGCAACACTCCATCTAAAAAAATAAAAACACAAATAAAATTGTTTTATTGAGTTAGAAGTTCTTCACATGTACATATTCCATATTAAACCTTTTACTATGTATAGGCTTTGTTAAATATTTCCCCAGACTGGGGCTTGCCTTCTCATTTTCCTAATAGTTAATTTTGAAGATCAAAAGGTTTTAATTTTTAGGAGACCAATTTATCCATTGTTTTCCTTTTTGATTGAGGATTTTGTGTCATAAGAAATATTTACTTAATCCAAGTCACAAAGATTTTTTTTCCTATAGTTTCTTCTAAGAGTTTATATGTTTATCTTTTGCAGTTAGGTATGTTAACTGTATGATCCATTTCAAATTAATATTTGTTGTAGGCCATAGGTAATGGTGGACATTCATTATTTTTGCATACCGATATCCAATTATTCAAGCATCACTTGTTGAAAAGACTACCATTTTCCTATGAAATAAATGTGGTACCTTTATACAAAACCAATTTATCATATTTGTGTGGGTATATTTCCTTATGTACCATTATTAAGACTATAATAATATTCTTAATATATCTAATATTAATTCTTAATATATCTAATATTCTTAATATATTTCTATATATAATCTTATGCCAATAACACACTGTCCTGGTTATTGTAGATTTATGGTAAGACTTAATTAAACTCAATCCCAGGTATTACCTAGGAAAAATAAAAATGTATGCCTACACAAAAACTTGTACACAAATATTCACAACAGCTTTTTTCGTAGCCAACAACTAGAAAGAGCCCAACTGTCCGTCATCTGGTAAATAAATAACAAACTGTGGTCCATCCATTGTGTAAGGGAAGGAATTATTAATATACTCAAGGACAGGGGTGAATCTCAAAAACATGTTCAGGAAAGAAATACCTGATTCCATTTATATGAAATTCGAGAAAAGGCAAATTTAAAACAAGACAGCATTGGTACATTGTGATGTGTGTAAATTACACGTCTATAAACACATTCATGTTGAATGACAGAGTGTTTTTCTGTCAAATATGATATTTCTTCACTGTCTACTGCCGGAAAAGCCCAGCCACTCTGCTGGTCTGGGGTGACATCCTTGCTAAGCAGTTGGGTCATTATAACCTCTCCTGGTGTTGCTGGAGGACAAATACTAATGGTGACCAACATTCCTGCCTTGACCCAACCACTTCCTTCAGTCTTGAACCCGTCAGGATCATTTGACTCAGTCACTTACCTCATCCATAAAATGGGGTCATAATAGTACATGCCTTTTAGGCTTGTTTGGGGGAGGGTGAAAGGAAGTTACATAGAAAGTATGATTAAGTACAGTTTAGTAGATCCTCAGTAAGTATTAGCAATTTCTAATAATAGCATTTATTCTAATATTGGGCATTTATTCATGTGCCCTTCTGCTTTAAGCTCTTTAGAGACATTTGAAGCTTCCTCTTTTTTTTTTTTTTTTTTTGAGACAGAGTCTCACTCTGTCACTCAGGCTGGAGTGCAATGGCATGATCTCAGCTCCCTGCAACCTCCATCTCCTGGGTTCAAGTGATTCTCCTGCCTCAGCCTCCTGAGTAGCTGGGATTACAAGCGCATGCCGCCAGGCCCAGCTAATTTTTGTATTTTTAGTAGAGACGGGTTTTTACCATGTTGGTCAGGTTGGTCTCGAACTCCTAACCTCATGATCCGCCCACCTCGGCCTCCCAAAGTGGTGAGATTACAGGCGTGAGCCACCGTGCCTGGCCGAAGCATCCTCTTATTTCCCTTTTACAAATGCAGAGATTCAGGATCAGGGAAGTGGTGGGACTTGAGATCACTAGAGGTGGGATTTGAATCCCAACTCTACCTCTAGTGGGATTCAAATCCAGGCTAGCCTGATGGCATCTCACAAGTGCTCCTGGAATCTAACACAGTTCTTTCCCCTTTCATGTTTTGTTTTGGTTTGTTTTTGAGATAGATAGGATCTCCCTCTGCAGTGGCATGATCATGGCTCACTGAAGCCTTGACCTCCTGGGCTCAAGTGATCCTCCTTCCCCAGCCTCTCGAATAGCTGGAACCACAGGCATGCACGCCACACACCTGGCAAATTTTTTATTTTTTGTAGAGACAGGGTCTCACTATGTTGCCCGGGCTGGTCTCAAACTCCTGGGCTCAAGTGCTCCTCCCAACTCTGCCTCTTAAAGTGCTGGAATTACAGTCACTGAGACACTGCGCCCGACCTCCTTTCCCCTTTCTGACTCTTGACTCATCAGGGAGTCATTTCCTTTATCTAGTAGATTCTTCAGTGGCTCTCCTACCCACTGAGTTCTCCACCCCCTCTATGGCACATCCTTTATTCGTGTCTTTTTAAAAAAATCTCCAATCATTAGGGAAGCATTGATGGCCAGAGAGGCCTTCCCTGACCACTCTCTAGCTCCTTCCTTGCTCATTTCTCTTCATTGTATTTGCCCCCTCTAACATTGTGGAGTGGGTATTTTTGCTTATTATCAACATACACATAAACCCACCCCCTTTATCCGCTCCTCTCTCTATCTTCACCACCTACCTCCTTCCCCGTGCACAGGAACGATCTGCATAAGGTGATTTCTCTCACCACTTTATACCTAGTACCTAGACCATTCACAAGAAACTGATGTGATCACAAAGTTTTAGAAGAAACTTACAAGGCCATCGTCCAACACTTACCTCTTTATATATGGGGAAATCCAAAGACAGTAAGTGATTTCCCCCATGCTCTCACAGCTAGTTGGGGCAAAACCACAGAGCAAGCTTTGAATTCCCTTGGGTCCCCATCACGTTAGCGTTCGTTCCATTACACCACAGTGCCCTTCTCTTCCAGTCCAACTGAGGCAGGAAGCACAAGACACAACCTAATCATGTTTTTAAATCTTAATTTTTTTTTGGCTGAGTGTGGTGGCTCACACCAGTAATCCCAGCACTTTGGAAGGCTGAGGCAGGCGGATCACCTGAGGTCAGGAATTTGAGATCACCCTAACCAACATGGTAAAACTCCGTCTCTACTAAAATACAAAAAATAGCCAGGCGTGGTGGCACGTGCCTGTAATCCCAGCTACTCAGGAGGCTGAGGCAGGAGAATCGCTTGAACCCAAGAGGCAGAGGTTGCAGTGATCAGAGATAGCACCACCACACTCCAGCCTGGGCAACAGAGTGAGACTCCATTTCAAAAAAAAAATCTTAATTTTTTTATTAACTTAATGTCATCTAGTAGGGTTGGCTGTGAGGAGCCAAGGGATATTTGGCCTTGGCCTCATATTGACTTTTGATGTCATCTCCAAAAAGATTGCACGATTTCACAAGGATGCATTCATAATAAGACAATTTTACACTTACGTACCCATCCACAGATCATGCTGCCTCTAGCGCATTCTAAGATAATTTGGTTATTACCTTCTATAGTCTTGTATACAGCACAATGTCATTGCAATGAACAGTATTTGCGTGTGTATATTCAAGCTTTTATTCTGTTCAATATAACAATGAAAATATTCCAAGGAGACTAGTGGTGACTTATGCCTATAATCCCAGCACTTTGGGAGGCCAAGCCTGGAGTACCACTCAAGACCAGGAGTTCGAGACCAGCCCGGGCAACATAATGAGACCCTGTCTCTACAAAATATTTAAAAAACAAAAATTAGCCAGGCATGGTGGGACCTGCCTATAGTTCCCAGCTACTCGGGAGGCTGAAGTGGGAAGATCACTTGAGCCTGGGAGGTCAAGGTTGCAGTGAGCCATGATGGAACCACTACACTCCAGCTTGGGTGACAGAATGAGACCCTGTCTCTAAAAAATAAAAAAAAGAAAGAAAGAAAGAAAAATATTTCATAAATTTAGGTAACCCCTATTTTGGCATCTCTTCATCTCTACGTCTTGAAATGTCAGATGCCTCATCGAGTAGGCACACCTGTGTCTCTCCCAGCTTCTGTGTGGTCCTGGGCCCTGTACCTGTTTAGTGTCCATATTCTTGGGGATAGATCCCTATTGCACTTGCTTCCTGAGGGCACACAGCTCTCTGGAAAGCTGGAAAAGGAAGACAGTCCTCTTAGGTACAGGCGCCAACAAGGAACGATGATTATGCAACCAGCTTACAAAATTTTCCTTTTGCATCTCTAGACGACTCAGCCCGTCCCTGGTTGCATGGTGTTCAGTGGATGACTTGGCATAAAGCATTATATCTACAAGAAAAACAAGTCAAAGGCTGAAACCTCCGATGGTGAAATCACCACTCACTCAGTGGGAAGTATGTACCTGGCTATACCAGGGCCACAGGATTATAGGGCAACATCCCACATGCCGGAGCATAACATAGAATCTCATTAAGGACAGATATTTGGGAGTGTGTGTTTATCGAAAACTCAGATGGGTGAATGGCCATCACAAATGGGAGAAGGAACTGTTAGCCAACGGGTGACTCAGGGGCTGAGTGTATATCTCTGTTATGAAAACTGATTGTTAAAAAAATTGTTCACACTCATCACAGATATCAACATTTGAAGGCATTGGCTGATTCCAACTTATGTCATAAATAACTATTCAATTACAATTGGAATAGCTTAAACAAATTATCTGTGATTAAAGCAGGCCAATTCCTCAAAATAAAAGTCCAACCTGGAGCACAAATGAGCCTAAACTCTTGGTCCTTGGAATAATGAGTTTTCTCTTCTGCAAAGTTTGGTCTCTAACCAAAGTAAGCATTTACCTGTACATTTAGAATTCTGATCAAAAGGAGGAGGATAAAATAGCCAAGAATGCTTTAGTTGCACATGACAATGACATAACTCAATCTTGTTAAAGAATGAAAGGGAACTTATCACTTTTTGTAACTGAAGCATCCAAGTTTACTACTGACTTCAGGCACAGCTGGATTCAGGTGGCAAGAAGGGTTATCAGGAATGTGTCATTCTCTATTTCTTGGATTTCCCTTCCTCTATATTGCCATTACTTTCAGGTAGGCTGTCTCTATGTGAATGGCAAAGCAATCGTCTGTAGCTTCAGGCCCAGATGAACCCCACAGCTGGTAAGTCCAAAAGAAACACACGCACACACACACACACACACACACACCCCTTTTTCCCAATAGCTCTCACAAAAGTCCCGGACAGAATCCCTCTGGCTATACTTGGAACGCATATCCAACCAGAACCCATTCTCTTTGTTGGCCATTTTGTGCATATGCAGTTGATCACCATGTCCACCCATGCTGCCATGAGGATTCTTTTCAAGTCTCTTTAGGCATCCACATAAGGGTACTGTGAAGTATAGAGATGACCACTTCTTTGAACACTATAATAGATGCAATAGTTGGCTTGCATTTAGGTGTCATGGTACAGTATAAGAAAAACATACACCTTTGTAAACCGCACTTACTCAGGAGGAGGAGGACGCTCCCTTCCTAAGGGAAGAGCAGGCCCCCCACGCCCTCTCAGCTCAAGCTTCCTCTGGGACCTGCACATGTATTACGAATTGGCAGGCCCCACTAATATTGGTATTTCCCTCTCATTCCTACTATTACCCCCGCCAAGCTTGGGATGGCAGAGTTGGAGTCACGTCCATTCAAGGAGCCTAAAGATGCGATTTCTCTGCACTAATGAGAGGGACGGAAGGGGGAAAAGCAAGGAAAGGCTTAAGTGAGCTCTGAAGTCCCCCCTGTCACTCCACTAAATGCCAGCATCATCTGGTCTCATTTAGTGGGTGGAGCAAATTCCTGCCCCCAGTATTCCCTCCTGAACCTGCAAGGTTGGTGGGAAAGGGAGACCCTCCCCAAAGGAGGAGGCCTGTTGTGTTGAGTGTGATTTCAGAGACCTCGGCCAGGAAAGACAAATCAAAATAACCATCACATTCTGCCTCCTTCTTCCTTTAGAGAGGAATGTTCCTGGCACTGATGCTGCAGCTTTGTAAATTGCATGCCGTAGATTTCAGGCCTTGAGAAAATCTTCAAGCTAGCTAATATGACCAGCATTAACAGAATTTCTTGGAGCTTATAATAACAAAAAAAGCTCATTGACAACTTCCCACTTTTATTCCTGCCCCCCCCCTTTCTCTTAGCCTTAAATTTTTAATAATAAATTTTTATTAAAAAAAAAAAAAACAGAGTGAAGCACTTCATATGATCTTGCCCAGTTTTTTTTTTTTTAATATGTAATAGAATAACGTTTCAGCGCTGGAATATTCATTCAAACAAAATCTCCAGATCTTTACCACCTGAGTCTGCGAGGGCTGGACACATGTCCTTGCTAATTATCAACCTCCTGACCCAGCACAAGGCATGGGATTAAAAACTGCTTTGGAATTTGAACTCACTGACGTTCGTCTGAGTCAGCTACTCTGAACTCGCATCTACTATAACGACCTGGGCATTTCCTTCTCCCATTTCCTCAGGACCTGGTCGGGAGTGTTCCAGGGAAGGGTGTCACGAACATTCTTGCAATAAAAATAATCAAACAAATGGAGAGCATGTCTATTTCCGGAATTAGATTCTTTTGATAGTAAAGGAAGCAAATGGAAGAAAGAGCAGGGAGAAGTCAGGTAAGTCCAATATTACTATGTCCACATGCTTAGATTTCACTCGTGTGTGTGTGTGTGTGTGTGTGTGTGTGTGTGTGTGTGTGTGTGTGTGTGTTGGGGGGGCGGGGCTCGTTGTCCCTAACAATGGCCCTTTTAGCTATGGACTACAGGGAATGACTAACCTTTTTCTAGCCTGTCAGTGAGAACTACCACTATATATTGGTAAGTATTTCCGTACAAAATTCACTTGGAAAGGATATTGTTTCAAGCCTGGACAAAGCTCATATTGTCGTGTTCCAGCTCCAGTTATTTTAGGCAAGGAAGGGGAATTTCCACGGCTCCCTACAATCCATTTTCAGCCTTTAGCTCTGAGTAACAACTTCCTTGTAATCTATCACAGCCCAAGTTATTTAACAGAGAAAAAAAATCCCCTGATATTATGCATGAAATTCTTAGCCAAGCAAGCCACTTTAAGAATGCATCGGTTAGCTCAGGCAGAAGTAAAGACGTGACCTCATCCAGTGCAGAGAATGCAGGCAACTTGATTCTAAAAGGAAGAAATGAAGTGAGTCAATGCAAATTCCCAGATAGAACACAAAGCAAAGAGTCATTTTAATGTCAATGCTGATGATAATAGTAGCTCTCATTCATAACATATTTACCATAGACCAAGCACTAGCCCATCCAAACCCCTTACTGCCCTGGTCTTATTGGCAAGTTTATTACATGGAAGCTTTATTTTCAAGAGTCAATTAATGTATGTTAAATAAATAATGGTACAGGTGGCAACAGATATGGCAAAAGTCCAAAGTAATATGCAAATGACAATTGGTAAACATTACCTGAACAACACCACTTCTATAAATAAATAAATACACCATCATAACAAAGAAAGTAAATAAAACTACTATGTATTGACATTGAACTTTAATTACGTGCCAGCCATCGTACTAAACATTTTATAAGCATTAACTCTAATCCTCACAAAAGCCCTAAGAATTGGGAAATACTGCTGTTTCCATTTTACAGACATGGAAACTGAGGCTTCTATTGCTAAGTCATTGGCTCAAGTCACATGGCTAAAGTGGCAGAGCTGGGATTCAATCCCACTCTTGCTAGGTGCCAGAACCCAGGCAGATGTTACTGTGGCGTTATTGCCACTTGTGTCAAGCACGGTGAGGGATTTCAGCAACGCTCAGTCGGGATGATGCCACACACTCCTCCAGGCAAAGGAAACGCCCACAGGCCATTGAAAAAGAAGCCACTTCCTGTCCCTGCAAAGAGAGAACATCACCATCCTTGAGTCAAGTTCCTCACCATCTCTGGGCTCAGCCTCTAAGCGAGACAATTCATCTTTGGAGTGACAGGTGATGACTCAGTCACCCCGGCTCGGCCCTTCTCCATTTTCCTATAAACCAGCTGTGTTGCATGGGTGATTTAGAGCATAACCTCAGAACACATAGGCTTTTATGGGACAAGCAATGATTGGGCACTGCAGAGAAGCTGTCATGCCTCCCTCCCCATCCCCCAACCCACTGGCAGCGCTAACAGCTCCCAGCTGCTATCATTCAGCCGCCCAGAAGCCAATTCACCTGGGAGATTATCTCCTCACTCAAAGAGGCCAGCCCACGGCCAGCAACTGTTCCAGGGCATGAAAGGCCGGCCTTTTGCTTCAACAGGAGCTAATGCTGGGGTACAGTATCTGCTCCCTATACGTGCAATGTATATCCCCAAGGCATCAGACTGAAGCTAGACTCCAGTTGACAAAAACCTCCACTTTGCTTCTTCTCCTACCTTGTCCTGCTTCCTTGGTTCCCATTCCCCTGGGAGCCTTCCCTCCCTAAACCCCCATCTCTAGGCAGCTTTCACACCCAAGACACCACCCCCCATGTGCCACCATGACAAGCACTGGAGATGTGTGTTAAGTAAGTGAGATCTTTGAACTCCAGGAGCTCATTCTAGTGAAGGAAACAGTTACACAAACCCAATAGAATAGGGTAAGAACTATAACAAAACATGCATTCTTTTTCATCTTTCTCTTATTTTAGTACTTCTGTGCACCCAGGCCTATGATAAACATTATTCAGGCATTGTTCCATTTGATTCTGAAAACAAATCCATGAAGGAGGCACTGCAATTAACCCTTTTCATGGACCAAAAAAAACACCCCTAGGTGTTCAAAAAGGTTAATTAACTAGCCATTAAGTATAGAGATGGTACTTGAACCCATTTCCCTTTAAATTTCCTTGCTCTTTTACGGGGGTCTTTCCCACTTCTTGAGATCAGCTGTCAGCAAACCATGCTCCCTAGGCACTGCCTGGCGGAGATCTGCCAAGGCGGGCAGATCATGAGGTCAGGAGTTCGAGACCAACATGGTGAAATCTCATCTCTACTAAAAATACAAAAAATTAGCTGGGCATGGTGGCACGCATCTGTAATCCCAGCTACTCAGGAAACTGAGGCAGGAGAATCTCTTGAACCCGGGAGACAGAGGTTGCAGTGAGCTGAGATCGCGCCACTGCACTCCAGCCTGGGCAACAAGAGCAAAACTCTGTCTTAAAACACACACACACACACACAAACACACACATAGCCACACACACACATAGCCACACACACACACACCCATTATTTACCTATGTCTATGACTGCGTTCGGTCTACAAAGGCAGAGGTGAATGGTTGACACAGAGCCTGGAGAGCCTGCAAAGCTGAAAATATTGATTACCACTCCCATTTTATGGCTACAGTGGTAGCCAACCCTCCTCTACTTGATGAGCTTCTGTTCTTCAGCCTTAGCAAAAGAAAAACTGGGAATGTTCTTCCCTCCAAATTGAGGTTCTCCATTCAACTGCACCCTATAGTAGAGACTGCTCCCTCGCCCTGGGTCTGGGAGAATCTTACTCATTCTACTGAGCTCCCATGCAGCACTCGCTGGAGGACAAATTCATGTTATCTGATTGGCCTGTATTCCTCTTGCTGTTTCACCTACTGACACTTTAAAAGGAATTCTATCATTTCCTCAACGGATTATTCCTGTCAAGAGTCACAACAAGGAAGCTTCCTCTTGAGATTTCAGTCTGGAATCCTCATTGTTCAAACATATGCCATTACCTTTTAAATCATCTCTAAAGAAGTTCCTCTTCTAGACTTTTATTTATGGAATTTCAATGCTTGGAAATGGTGATCACCTCCACCCAGGGTTTTCTGCCACATGGCTTTCATAGTCGGAGCTCTTTTCATCTTTTCCCACAAGTTAGTCACCTCTTAATTACGTTTTATTGCCCAGTCTTTGAACTGTGTCCAATCTGTATGCATACTGGGGTGATTACAATACAATGTGTACCAATAGCCTGACTGAGGAAATATACTCAGACCAACCAGGACCAAATGACCAACTGAGAAGAGCCAACATGCTATTCTCTTTCTGAAGCCTCCTTCCAGTCACCTGAATTTTCTGGATGTGTTATTCATAGCTTGAACTATCTATGTTTATTTGGTACCATAGGTCTCTGATTTTTAAATGTGAACTCCTGCACTAAGTAAATCTTAGAACAACCTTTCTGCAAAGCAATTTTATCATGTACACTAAGGATGTTTTAAAGTTTTATCCTGTGACTCAATGATCCTACCTCTAGAATGAACTGATTATCCTGAGAACCCGATGAAATAATCAGAGATGTCATAAACCAATGTAAATAAGAGGATGTTCATCACAGCATTATTTTAAATAAAGAAGGAAAAAATCCATTTTTATATAAACAAATGGCTAAAAATAATTTTATTTCTTTCTGAAGCAATATTCTATAGGCATAAAAATTATGTTTGAAGAGTTTTTGATAATATTGTAAAATATTCATGAAGCAATGTTAAGTTAAAAAAACTATATATGGAATATCTTCAAACCCTTTTATTTGTGTGTGTGCATATATTATATATATATAGTATAAATGTACAGTAAATAGATTAACTTTAATTGTTTTCTTCATTACTGTGTGTCTAAAGCCTAGCCAAGATTTCTTTTTTTTTTTTTTTTTTGAGACGGAGTCTTGCTGTCACCAGGCTAGAGTGCAGTGGTGCAATCTCAGCTCACTGCAACCTCCACCTCCTGGGTTCAAGCGATTCTTCCACCTCAGCCTCCCAAGTAGCTGGGACCACAGGTGCATGCCACCATGCCCGGCTAATTTTTGTATTTTTAGTAGAGACGGGATTTCACCATATTGGCCAGGATGGTCTTGATCTCTTGACCTCGTGATCCGCCCACCTCTGCCTCCTGAAGTGCTGACATTACAGGCGTGAGCCACCACGCCTGGCCAAAATTTCTTAATCTTCTTATCCATGGTACTATTGACATTCAGGGCTGGATAATTCTCTGTCATGAGGGCTGTTCTATGCATTGCAAGATGCTAACAGCATCCTGAACTCTACCTATGTCAAAAGCACCCAGCCCTAGGTGTGACAACCAAAATGTTTCCAAATATTGCTAAATCCTCCCGGGGGACAAAATTTCCCCTTTGAAAACTACTGGCCTAGAACATATAATAAAGGATCAATGATATCGTTGAATAATTCAGTGAATTGGAAAACATACATGAAAGTTCCAGCAGTTATTTCTTGTTAATGTGATTACTTTCTTTTTATTATTCCACTGTATTTTTCTGAATTTGCCATCATAGGCATATACAAGTCCCATTAATAATCCCTTACCTATAATTCCAAAATCCACAAAGCTCATTTGACAGCAAAATATGAATTTTTCTGAGTTTACATGAAGTCTTTAACGTTCTCCGGTGGTGTAACTATCTATACATTTCTCTGAAGAAGAAGTATTAATGTATTATTTGACATTCAGTATAAACAAAATGCATCTAAAAGCTCAAAAAATTTGGTTCACAAAATGCATCTGGCCCCTGGGCTGGGGACACAGGATTGTGGGCCTGTATTACTTTTATAATCAGGATGATAGAAAGGTGAAAATTATAATAATACTCCCCTACTCAACAGGAGATGATCAATTAAGAAGGTATGTATACGGTAAATATCCACCCAGAAGATTCTCTCCAAAAAGTAAATTATGGGAAAAGGACAGGCTTGGTGCCTCACGCCTGTAATCCCAGCACTCTGGGAGGCCAAGATGGGCAGGTTACTTGAGATCAGGAGTTTGAGATCAGCCTGGTCTACATGGTGAAACCATATCTCTACAAAAATAAAAAAATTAGCTGGGCATGGTGGTTTCCGCCTGTAATCCCAGCTGCTGGGGAGGCTGAGGTGGAAGAATCGCTTGAACCCTGCAGGCAGAGGTTTCAGTGTACTGCACTCCAGCCTGGGCGACAGAGCAAGACTCCGTCTCAAAATAAAAATTGTGGGAAAAAAATAAGTTATGGACAAGTTTAGTCATCTTATTTTATAGGAATAAGAATGAGGAAACAGATGCTCAGAGAAGTTCAAGCTGGAAGTCCTGCAAACTTGTGAATGTGGATGTGGGGTGTGGATCTCAGGTCTGTATGGTTGTTATGGCTCCCATCTGAACCATCACACACAACCACTTTCCTGTTTTGTTGACACACAGTGCAGTGCCTCACATAGACAGACACCAATTATGTTGGTTAGGTCAATGAATGAATGAGCACCTTCCTGCCACAGGTTAATTCCTTAGAAGGCTCAGGTCATCTGAATTCCATCTTAAGATAAAAAGGATATGAAGCAAGTTAGGGCTGGGCAGGCACTAAGTAAGAGCCTGAGGCAGACAGATAAGTTTTCAGTTGCAGAGCTAAAACTGTCACGGGTGATGATATAAACAGTGGTACCATCTGTATGATGCCTTTATCGAGTGTAGAGGGACAGGCTCTGGAGCCAGACCCCTTGGGTTCCAATTCAGGTTCAGCACTTACTATTTGCAAGTTAATTAAATGTTCTACACCTTATTTGTAAAATGGAAGTAATACTAACACTTCCATTACACATCTATGATGAGAATGAGATGAGTTGATACAGAAAAAGTGCTTCTAAGAGTCCCATGCCAAGCACCCCTAAGTAGCCTCCCTTCTTTATCCCTAGTGCATCTTTTTTTTTCTTTTTTGTTTTTGCCAGTGTCCTGCTCTGTTGACAAGCTAGAGTGGAGTGGCACGATCTCAGCTCATTGCAGCCTCCGACTCCCTGATTCAAGCGAGGATTCTCCTGCCTCAGCCTCCCGAGTAGATGGGATTACAGGAACACACCACCATGCCCAGTTAATTTTTTTTGTATTTTTAGTAGAGACAAGGTTTCACCCTATTGGCCAGGATGGTCTCGATCTCCTGACCTCATGATCCTCCCTCCTTGGCTTCTCAAAATGCTGGGATTACAGGCGTTGGCCACTGCCCCTGGCACCAGTGCATCTTCCTAATCGTTAGTTAATTTTGCTCCTGTCAGCCCCCATGAGGTGGCTAGCACGGAGAGGCAGGACTGCAGGATGTTAAGGCTTCATGTTCAGATGGTCTTGGGTTCACACTCCTTGCAGTGACAAGCTGTGTGACAGACCAAAACTACCTCTTTGTGCCTCAGTGTCCTCATAGATACAAGCTCAATAATAATACGTCATTATGGAAACTTTATAAAGGTTATATAAACTAATGGGTGCAAAATGCTCAGCTCAGTTATTCTCAATAATGATGACTAGTTTTATAAACACCCTCACTCTGTTTTTGTTTTTTGAGATAAGCCCAGGCTGGAGTGCAGTGGTGTGATCACAGCTCACTGCAGTCTCAACTTCCTGGGCTCAAGTGATCTTCCTACCTCAGCCTCCAAAATAGCTAAGACTACAGACAGGCACCACCATGCCTGGCTAAATTTTTTATAGAGATGGCGGTCTCGATTTGTTGCTGGTCTCAAACTCCTGGCCTCAAGAGATCCTCTCACCTTGGCCTTTCAAGGTGCTGAGATTACAAGGGTGAGCCACTGCGCACAGTGAAACAGCCCCATTCTAAGGAGAAACTAAGAAACAGAAATGTTAAGCATTACAAACCTAAAGACGGAGAAATCCAGCCAGCGTGTTGGTTCACGACTGTAGTCCCAGCTATTAGGGAGGCTGAGGTGGGAAGATGGCTGGAGTCCAGGACATCCAGACAGCAGTGAGCCATGATGGCACCACAAACAAACAAACAAACAAAAGTAATAGGTAATTTTGCTGATAGCTCTCGAATGCCCTTCCATATCCCACCAGTGACTGGCATAACACTTCAGGATGCACCATTCTTGCAGAAAAAAAAAAACGGAAAATTCTGTATCTGTATTTATTTTTAATTTTCTTTTAGAAATGGAGTCTCGCTCTGTCACCCAGGCTGGAGTGCAGTGGTGCAATCTCGGCTCACTGCTAACTCCGCCTCCCAGTTTCAAGCAATTCTCCTGCCTCAGCCTCCCGAGTAGCTGGGATTACAGGCGCGAGCCACCAAGCCCAGCTAATTTTGGTGTTTTTAGTAGAGACGAAGTTTCACCATGTTGGTAAGGCTGGTCGCAAACTCCTGACCTTAGGTGATTCGCCCACCTCAGCCTCCCAAAGTGCTGGGGTTACAGGCATCAGCCACTGCATCCGGCCGTATTACTTTTAATAGTTGTGTATTTTCACGGACACATGTATACTTAAGGGTGAAAGGTCAAGTGGGGAGAGGATGGAAAAACTCCCTATTGGGTGCTATACTTATTACCTGGGTGACAAAATAATCTGTACACCAAAACCCCATGACACACAATTTACCTATATAACAAACTTGTACATGTACCCCTGAACCTAAAATAAAAGTTAAAAAAAAAAGTTTTATAATTGGTACGTATTTCTTCAGTTTCTAGCTGTGGCAAGAAAATCAGCCTCCCATTTACTATAGTGGCATAAAGATTCCTTTTTTTTTTTTTTACTTTTTTTTTTATTGTACTTTAGGTTCTGGGGTACATGTGCAGATCATGCAGGATTGTTGTATAGGTACACACATGGCAATGTGGTTTGCTGCCTCTATCCCCACCGTCACCTACATCTGGCATTTCTCGCCATGTTATCCCTCCCCAACCTCCCCTCCCCCGTCCCTCCCTTGGCACCCCCAACAGACCCCAGAGTGTGATGCTCCCCTCCCTGTGTCCATGTATTCTCATTGTTCAACATCCGCCTATGAGTGACAACATGCAATGTTTGATTTTCTGTTCTTGTGTCAGTTTGCTGAGAATGATGGTTTCCAGATTCAACCATATCCATACAAAGGACACAAACTCATCGTTTTGTATGGCTGCATAGTATTCCATGGTGTATATGTGCCACATTTTCCTTGTCCAGTCTATCATCAATGGGCATTTGGGTTGGGTGCCAGGTCTATTGTAAACAGTGCTGCAATGAACATACGTGTGCATGTGTCTTTATAATAGAATGATTTCTCATCCTTTGGGTATATACCCAGTAATGGGATTGCTGGGTCAAATGGAATTTCTCTTTCTAGGTCCTTGAGGGAGCACCACAGTGTCTTCCACAATGGTTGAACTAGTTTACACCCCCATCAACAGTGTAAAATTTTTCCTATTACCCCACATCCTTTCCAGCATGTTGTCTCCAGATTTTTTAATGATCGCCATTCTAACTGGCATGAGATGGTATCTCAATGTGGTTTTGATTTGCATTTCTCTAATAATCAGTGATGTTGAGCATTTTTTCATATGTTTGTTGGCCTCATATATGTCTTCTTTTGAAAAGTGTCTGTTCATATCCTTCTCCCACTTTTGGATGGGTTTGTTTGTTTTCTTGTAAATCTGTTTTAGTTCTCTGTAGATTATTGGTATTAGCCCTTTGTCAGATGGGTAGATTGCAAAAATTTTTTCCCATTCTGTTGGTTGCCAGTTCACTCTAATGATTGTTTCTTTTGCTATACAGAAGCTCTGGAATTTAATTAGATCCCATTTGTCTATTTTGGCTTTTGTTGCCAGTGCTTTTGGTGTTTTAGTCATGAAGTCCTTGCCTATGTCTGTGCTCTGAATGGTTTTGCGTAGGTTTTCTTCTAAGGTTTTTATGGTGTTAGGTCTTATGTTTAAGTCTTTAATCCATTTGGAGTTAATTTTAGTGTAAGGTGTGTCAGGAAGGGGTACAGTTTCTGCTGTCTGCACACTGCTAGCCAGTTTTCCCAACACCATTTATTAAACAGGGAATCCTTTCCCTATTGCTTGTTTTTGTCAGATTTGTCAAAGATCAGATGGTTGTAGATGTGTGGCATTGCCTCCAAGGCTTCCATTCTGTTCCATTGGTCTATATTTCTATTTTGGTACCAGTACCATGCTGTTTTGATTACTGTAGCTTTGTAGTATAGTTTGAAATCAGGTAGCATGATACTTCCAGCTTTGTTCTTTTTGCTTAGTACTGTCTTGGCTATGCAGGCTCTCTTTTGGCTCCATATGAAGTTTAAGGTGGTTTTTTCCAGTTCTGTGAAGGTCATTGGTAGCTTGATGGGGATAGTGTTGAATCTATAAATTACGTTGGGTAGTATGGCCATTTTCACTATATCAGTTCTTCCTAACCATGAGGATGGAATGTTTCTCCATTTGTTTGTGTCCTCTCTTACTTCCTTGAGCAGTGGTTTGTAGTTCTCCTTGAAGAGGTCCTTTACATCCTTTGTTAGTTGTATTTCTAGGTATTTTATTTTCTTTGTAGTTTTCCTTTTAACAGTCAGGCCCCTCTGCTGCAGGACCGCTGGAGATCCACTCCAGACCTCACTCACCTGGGGATCACTCAAGGGGGCTGCAGAACAGCAAGGGTTGCTGCTGCTTTCTTCCTCTGCTATCCTCATCCCAGAAGGGTACCCGCCAGATGTCAGCCTGAGCTCTCCTTTATGAGGTGTTTCTTTGGGTATAAGGGAGTTGGGGAATTGCTTGAGGAGACAGTCTGTCCCTTATAGGAGCCCAAGTGCTGTGCTGGGAGCTCCGTTGTTCCGTGCAGAGCTACTGGGCGGGTACCTTTAAGTCTGCTGCAGCTGAGCTCATAACCGCCTCTATTCCCAGATGTTCTGTCCTAGGAAGGTCAGCTTTATTTATAAGTTCCTGTCATGCTACTGCCTTTTTTCATAGATGCCCTGCCCCACACAGAGTAGTCTAGTCACAGTCTGCCAGCAGAGGCGTTGCTGAGCTGCCACAGGGTCTGCCCAGCTGCTGTGTGAACAGCCTCGGTACTGGGGGATGCCCTTCCCCTCACTGAGCTGGACCGTCCTGGTTCCAGCTGCGCTTCCTGCGAAACTCTCAATTCAGAGCATTTCAGATTGCTTGTTTTGTGGGGGTGGTATCCGCCGAGCCAGATCACCTGGCTCCCTGTCTCAGCCCCCTCTCTTTCCTTTTTATGTAAACATAGTCAATATTCAGATAATGGATTCATTTAAAGAAAAATCTTAAGTCAATAATAAAGCAGCAAGAGACATGGCCAAAATCATGAAGTTTGTATGTGAAGCGGCATGTGAGACACCACGGTAGACCACAGCGCTGACTCAGACAGCCCAGCACCGTGGTCAAGGGGCCCCTTCAAGGGCTGTAAGCAATGACAGTCTTATGATTCACTCCCACGTTCTTTACAAGTGAATCTTTCCTTTCTCTGAGTACACATTGACCTATTCCTTCATGAATTTCTTAACCACAAATTAGAACCACATTATGAACTGTCTGGGTCTCCAACTTTTAGTCTTTCCTAATTTTCCCCTTTATGTCATTAACTGGGGGGTGGGGGGGTTGGTGTGTGTGTGTGTGTGTGTGTGTGTGCAAAAGACAGACAAAGGGTGAGTGAGGGAGAGATGCTTGAGAACCAGGACCATACACCACCACCTCCTTCAATAATGGACATGTGGGAGTGGCTTAAGTGATCGTTTACCATGTGCTATGCATGCATGATTGTTTCTAATCCACTCAGCAGCTTGGCAAGGTAGATAGCATCACACTCCAACTTTTACAAATGAGGAGGAACTTGAGGCTTACAGGGGTGAGGTGGACCCAAGTTGAAGCTGTTAATGTGGTGATATTAGAAGTTGAACCTGGGTAGCCTGAACTTAGAGCCTAGATCTAGACTCTTACCCCATTGGAACCTACTTTAAAAGATGCCAGGGAAGGAAGGGAAAGGGAAAGGGAAGAGGAAGGGGAGAGGAAGGGAAGAAAGGGACAGAAGGAAGGAGGAAGGAAGGAAGGAAGGAAGGAAGGAAGGAAGGAAGGAAGGAAGGAAGGAAGGAAGGAAGGAAGGAGAGGCAACATTATTATTATTATTAGTAGTAGTAGTAGTAGTAGTAGTAGTATTTTGAGATGGAGTCCTGCTCTGTCGCCCAGGCTGGAGTGCAGTAGCACAATCACAGCTCACTGCAACATCCACCTCCTGGATTCAAGCGATTCTCCTGCCTCAGCCTCCTGAGTAGCTGGGATTACAGGCGCCCACCACCACAACTGGCTAATTTTTGTGTTTTTAGTAGAGATGGGGTTTTACCATGTTGGCCAGGCTGATCTTGAACTCCTGACCTCAGGTGATCCACCCACCTCAGCCTCCTAGAGTGCTAGGATTATAGGCATGAGCCACCACGCCCAGCCAACAATATTATCTTTAGGCTACCTAACAAAAAAGTTCCATGTCTTGGGTTCTGTTTCACACTAAGCATTGGAGGACAGACACCATCTTTATTCCTCATCTAAAATCTCTGCTCAGAGGAAGCTTGACCTGGAGACAGGGTAGAGGTTTGCTATTTAGTCATTTGCTGTCAGGACAGAAGTCGCCAGAGTCAGGCAAGCTATAGTTCCAACCTTGAATCTGCCATCTAAAAGCTGAGCAACCTTCAGCTCATTATTTATACTGCCCAGGGCTCATTTTCCCCATCTGTAATAGGGATGATGATACCTACTCCATCGAGTCCTACAGGGATCAACCGAGATCATGTGTCCCCTGTGCCTGCTTCGCAGCATGTTCTCGATGTATGCTTGCTGTAATTATTGCTGTTGCTGTTACCATTGTCTACACACCTCATAAGTCTTAGAACCAAACTGTCAACCTAGGGCCATTTCAAGAGAGTAAGGAGCTTATGAATTAAAGTTGGACTTGAACATCAGGGAGTACAATCGGCAGACCATGGCTCTCCAAAACTATCCACATCCTAATTCCCAGAACCTATGACTGTGTCACCTTGCATGGCAAGAGGGAATTAAGATTGTAAACAGAATTAGCTTGACTCCTCAGCTAACCTTAAAATAAGGAGTTCAGCTTGGATTATCCAAGTGGCCCAGTGTAATCTCACTGGTCCTTAAAAGTGGAAGAGGCTCCAACTCCATTAGCTCTGTGTCTATCAGGAAAAAAAAAAGTGGAAGAGGAAGACAGTCGAGTAGTCAGAAAGAAATGTGACTCTAGAAGAAAGGCACAGAGATCCAATGCTGCTGGCTCTGAGTGGAGAAGGGGCCGTTAGCCAAGGAATGTGGGCAGCCTCTAAGGCTGGAAAAGGCAAGGAAACAGATTCTCCACTTGCACATTCAGAAGGAACTGGCAAAACTTTGATTTTAGCTGCATGAGACTTGTGTTGGACTTCTGACCTCTGGAACTTAGGATAACGCGTTTTGTTGTTTTAAGTCACTTAGTGCTTGAGGGCATTTTGCAGCAGCCATAGGAAACTGATACAATGATGAGAGAAGACTGAGAAGCTGGCTTCAGATCAATTAAGGAAGTCAGAGGTCTTGACAACTTGCCTCATGCAGGCAGCTTTGTCCTACTGATCCTCTAAAAATGAAAGTAGAGACGATCACTGCTCCTGCTTCTCCCTCTCCCCTGCAGTGTTGGGAGCCTGGGTGCTCACTCAGCGGATCCAGGCAAGGCTGCTGGAAGGATCTTCTGATCTTCTAGCTGGTCAGGCACAAACAAGGGATTGCATTCAGATGGGCCGTAGCCACCCGCAGGGCCCAGCAGGTAGAAGATGTTCTCAGCTGAGCAGAGGGTGCTGTCGGGTTTTTTTGTTTGTTTGTTGTTTTTTTTTGCAAGGCCAGGAAATGGCCTTCTAGACTTGAAATTGAAGGGCTCATGGAGTGATTGCTATTTTTTCCTTCATAAGAGAGGTCTGGTTAAAACAGGAAACGCCATTCACAGCTGACAGACATCAGGGCACCATGCTTTCTGTGTTTCCTTCACAATCTAACTGGGCTCACCAAGGTTCAGAATGAGGGGCTGACACTTGGAGACTGTCCATCTATGAAGGAATATTTTCCCACCTTTCAAGGGCAGCTGTTCCTCTCCCATTATCTAAAAGGAAGCATACTGTACATATAATAAAAGCACAGATCTTAAGTGTTTAGTTCTGAGTTTTGAGAATTACATATACCCCTGTAATTAACATCCACCCAAAACAAGTAAGGGAATGTGTTCTTTAGCCCAGAAAGCACCAAGGGCCATTTTCTAAGCAATGCCAAGCACCACGCCCCATCCCCCAGAGGCAATGACTAACATGCTTTTGGTTGCTATAGATTAATCTTTCCTGTAATTTCACAGAGATAGAGTAATTCACGCTGCGCTCCTTCATGTCTGTCTTGTTACACTCTATGTGATTTTGAGATTCGTTTATGTGGTTGCATGGATTATCCATTCCATTTTCTTACTGAATAATCATATTCCATTGTATGGATGGACCTCATGTTTTAAAAATCTATTTTGCGGCCGGACACGGTGGCTCATGCCTGTAATTCCAATCTGCGCTTTGGGAGGCCGAGGCGGGCGGATCACCTGAAGTCAGTTCAAGACCAGCCTGGCCAACATGGTGAAACCCCGTCTCTTCTAAAAATATAAACATCAGCCAGCGTAATGGTGCACACCTGCAATCCCAGCTACTCGGGAGACTAAGGCAGGAGAATCCTTGAACCCGGGAGGCAGAGGTCACAGTGAGCCAAGGGCATGCCAGTGCACTCAAGCCCGGGCAACAGAGTGAGACTGTCTCAAAAAAATAAAATAAAACAGGTCGGGCATGGTGGCTCATGCCTGTAATCCCAGTACTTTGAGAGGCCAAGGCAGGTGGATCACCTGAGGTCAAGAGTTTGAGACCAGCGTGACCAACATGGAGAAACCCCGTCTCTACTAAAAATACAAAATTAGCTGGGCATGTTGGCGCATGCCTGTGATCCCAGGTGCTTGGGAGGCTGACGCAGGAGAATCGCTTGAACCCGGGAGGCAGAGTTTGCGGTGAGCCGAGATCACGCCATTGCACTCCAGCCTGGGCAACAAAAGCAAAACTCCATCTCAAAAAATAATAATAATAAAAATTAAATTAAAATAAATAAAATTAAAAAATTAAGAATCGGTTTTCCTATTAATGCCATTTGGTCCATTTCCAGTTTGTGGCTATTATGAATAAAGCTACTATGCATATTCATGAATACATCCTTGTGTAGACACAGGTTTTCATTTCTCTTGGGTAATACTTACCCAAGTCTATAAGAAACTACCAAACAGTTGTACTCCCTTTAGCAGTGAACCAGCCTTCTGCCTACTCTTCATCCTCACCAACATTTGTTTTCTTTTTTTGTTTTTTTTTTTGCTAGTCTAATATGTGTGAAATTGTATCTCAATGTGGTTTTAAGTTGCACTTTGATGTCTTTTGCTCATTTTTAAAAGCTGTGTTTATCCTTTTATAATTATGTGTAGTTTTTTTATATACTTTGGATACAAGTTATCACATATTCAAAATTCTCCCCCAATCTGTGGCTTGTCTACTTATTTTCCTAATACAGTTGACCCTTGAATGACACAGGTTTGAACCATGTGGTCCACTTATAGGCAGATTTTTTTCAACCAACTGTGAATCAAAAATACAGTATTTGCAGGTTTCAAAACAGTGGGCTGACATTTCATATACTCAAGATTCTGCAGAACCGACTGGAGGACTTGAGTATGTGTGGATTTTGGTACATGTGGCAGGTTCCAGATTGGTCTGTAGTATCTTTGGATGAACAGAAGCTTAAAAATTTAATGTTGACCAACTTAAGTATTTTATTTCATTATTAGTGCTTTTTGAGTCCTAAGAAATCATTGCCTAACCCAAGCCTACAAAAATATTATTCTGTATTTTCTTCTGGAAGACTCTAATTTTATATTAGTTCTCTGATCTAACTCAAGTTTATTTTGTATCTGGAGTTAGTATAGGAGAATGAACCAATAAATACAATGACAATTTGTTAATTTCCTACCAAATGGCCAGGCACTGTGGAGACAGCAGGATCACTGTCCCTGAGTTCAAGGTCCAGTGCAGGGTTCAGTAAACCTTTGCTTTAAAGGGCCACATGGTGAATATTTAGGCTGTGCAGGCCATACAGTCCCTGTTGCAACTACTCTACTCTGCCTTCTAAGGCAAAAGCAGCCAGGGCGGTACCTAAACACGTGAGCATGGCTGTGTTCCAATACGAGTATTCATAAACAATGAAATTTGAATTTTATATAATTTTTAGATTTCATTAAATGTTTTTCTTCTTCTTTTATTTTTTAACCAGTTAAAACTATAAAACCCATTTTTAGCTTGTGGACTGTACAGAAACAAGCAGTCAGGTTTGACCTGCAGCCCCAGACCGCAGTTTGCCAACTCCTGGGCTGCTCAGCAAGGCAAATGTTCAATAAACATGAGGCCACGCTGTGATACCAGCATGGAAGCAAAGAGCTGCATTCTGTGGGTGAGAGGATGACAGGTAGTGGGTAATCTGCTTTGGATGAGATCAAAAGGAATT
The DNA here is from genome assembly GCA_963574635.1 of Cheracebus regulus. Lineage (NCBI taxonomy): Eukaryota > Metazoa > Chordata > Mammalia > Primates > Pitheciidae > Cheracebus > Cheracebus regulus. The sequence goes on along the minus strand of CAUYQU010070988.1, from coordinate 25,963 downwards.
ATAACTAAACCTCAAGGAGATACCAAAAATAACAAGTGTTGGGGAGGATGTAGAGAAACTGGACCCTTTGTCTATTGCTGGTGCAAATGTCAAAGTATACAGCCGTTGTGGGAAACAAAAAGACTAAACCTAGAATATGATATGATCCAGCAACTTCACTTGTAGGTACAAACCCAAACAATTAAAGGTATCAAACAGATATTTTTTTACACCAATGCTCATAGCAGCATATTTGGCAATAGCCAAAGGGTGGAAACAACCACATGTCCATCAACAGGTAAATGCATAAACAGGTGTGTGCCCACAATGGAATATTATTCAGCCATGAAAAGAGTGGAATTCTGACATGCTACCACATATATGAAACCTGAAAACATGATGCCAAGTGAAATAAAAAAAAACCCAAGGGAAAAATATCCTATGATTCCACTTTTATGAGGTACTTAGAATAGACAAATTTATAGAGACAGAAGGTATAACAGAGGTTCAGGGACTGCTGGGGAGAATGGGGGGTTGTTATTTAAGGGGTACAGAGTTTCTGTTTGGGCTGATGAAAAAGTGTTGGAAGTGGATGGTGGTGTTGGTCATCCAACATTGGAAATGTATTGAATGCCACTGAGTTGTGCACTTATTAATAGCTACAATGGTAAATTTTATGTTATGTTTATTTTACCACAATAAAAATGTATTAAAAATTAAAATTAAAAAGGAATTAAAACTAAAGATCTCATTATTGTCAACAAGAGTCAAACTCTGTAAAATTTTTGAAGAGATTTATTCTGAGGCAAATATGAGTGACCATGACTCATGACACACCCCTCAGGAGACCCCAGGAACATATGCCCAAGGTGGACAAGGCCCAGCTTGGCTTTATATATCCTAGGGAGACATAAGACATCAAATACATGTAAGACATACATTGTTTCCATCCAGGAAAATGGGACAACTTCAAGTGGGGTGAGGGGAAGGTGGTTCTAGGTCCAGGTAGATTTAAGAATGTTCTGATTGGCACTGGGGGTGGTGGCTCACACCTGTAATCCCAGCCCTTTGGGAGGCCGAGGCAGGCGGATCACAAGGTCAGGCGATCAAGACCATCCTGGCCAACATGGTGAAATCCTGTCTCTACTAAAAACACAAAAATTAGCTGGGCGTGGTGGCACATGCCTGTAATCCCAGCTACTCAGGAGGCTGAAACAGGAGAATCACTTGAACCAAGGAGTTGGAGGTTGCAGTGAGCTAAGATCACGACACTGCACTCTAGCCTGGTGACAGAGCAAGACTCCATCTCAACAAAAAGAAGAAATTCTGATTGGCAATTGGTTGAAAGAGTTATTATCAATAGAAACGTCTGGGTTACAATAAGAGGTTATGGAGGTCAAAGTTTTATCATGCAAATGAAGCCTCCAGGTAGCAGGCTTCAGAGAGAACAGATTGTAAATGTTTCTTATCAGACTTCAGGTCTGTGTTGATGTTAAATGCTCATCAGCTTTCTTGAATTACAAAAGGGAGGAGGGCATAATGAGGCATGTCCAACCTCCTCCTTCCTGTCATGGCCTGAACCAGTCTTTCAGGTTAAATTTGGAGTGCCCTGGGTGAGAAAGGGGTCCATTCTGGTGGTTGGGAGGCCAGGAGGGCCTTCAAATTTTATTTTTCATTAACATTCTGTGTCTTTCCAGCACTGAGTCTATGTCATGTGTTAATTCATTTAGTCTTCACAACACTATGAGATAGGTTTCCTATTATCGTTATACTCATTTTACATAGGAAGAAACTGAGGCCCTAAGAGTTCTGATAACTTGCCCAAAGTCATACAGCTAGTGAGCCACAGAACCAGGATTCAAACCAGAGAAGCCTGGTTCCAGGGCCATGCTTACAGTTACCACGCTACACTGCCTCTAAAAGCAGTAGTGACTCTCTGCCTGGACTGAACACTAGAGTTCCCTGGGGAGCACTTATAAATCTCCACATCCAGGCAGCACCTCTGGGGCTTGAACCAGCATCAGTATCCAGAAAAGCTCCCCAGGTGTTTCCAGTGTGCAGCCAAGGTTGGGAATAACTACCTCAAAGGATCGTCTTCTCTCAGGAGATGACATTTCAACCACAACCTCAAAAATGATATGAGTCAGCCATGTGGGTGGGGGAGTGTAGGGGGAGAGACGAATCACAGATTCCGTGTATTTCATTAGTTATGCATTTTCATCCAGCCATTTTTGTCTTTTTTTGTTTCTTTTTTTTTGAGATGGAGTTTCGCTCTTGTTGCCCAGGTTGGAGTGTAGTGGCTGCAACCTCCACCTCCAGGGTTCAAGCGAGTCTCCTGCCTCAGCCTCCAGAGTAGCTGGGATTATAGGCATGCACCACCATGCCCAGATAATTTTGTATTTTTAGTAGAGATGGTGTTTCTCTATGTTGGTCAGGCTGATCTCAAACTCCCAACCTCAGGTGATCCACTTGCCTCGGCCTCCCAAAATGCTGGGATTACAAGCATGAGCCACCGTGCCCGGCCTTTCTCTTATGTCAGAAGAATGGCATGTATCCTAATAGCTAAAATTTATTCAGCAGTTATGCTGCAAGCAAAATAGTAAACACTGGTTGTGTGTTATCTCCATTATACTCATGATGATCTTAAGAAGTCAACACCATCATCCCATTTTACTGATGAAGCAACCAAGGCCCAAAGAGAGTTAGCTCCTCGCCCAAGGCCACAGTGGTACTTAGTGGCAGTGTGAGGACACTCAGGTGTGCTAATAGCTCGGCTCTCCGGCTCCACCTTTCCCAATGAAGCTTGCCAAAGGCATCCCAGACAGGCATGCTGAGAAAGAAAGTGACCTATCCACTTCCGATTGGTTTGGTTTTATGCTGTTTCCTGCACTTGTCTGCCTGTGGTGAAGCCCCTCGGTGAGCCCCACCCCTCAGCAGATTGAGTCAGAATCTTGGTGCTCCTCTAATACCATAATGGTCAGAAAGGAGGCTGGGCGTGGTGGCTCACGCCTATAATTCCAGCACTTTGAGCGGCTGAGGTGGGTGGACCACCTGAGGTCATGAGTTCAAGACTAGCCTAGCCAATCTCTACCCCATCTCTACTAAAAATACAAAAAATTAGCTGGGCATGGTGGCAAGCGCCTGTAATCCCAGCTACCAGGGAGGCTGAGGCAGGAGATCACTTGAACCCAGGAGGCAGAGGCTGCAGTGAGCCTAGGTGCCAAAAGCAAAACTCTGTCTCAAAAAAAAACCAGAAATGATCAGAAAGGAGCTCTCAGAAGAGGCTCAGTAATGCCTCTGAATAATTTCAGTCTGGGCTGCAGAGGAGGCCTGAGGCTGGGAGAACAGTTCTGGGGAAATTCAATGTATTCCCAGCTAGAAACCAATATGTAGGTTTGCAAGATTCCTATTCCAGAAAGAAGGTAAGTGAATGTGTGTGTGTGTGTCTGTGTGTGTATGTATGTGTGTGCCTGCGTATGTGTCTGTGTGTGTCTATCTGAGTGTGTCTGTGTGTATCTGAGTGTGTGTCTGTGTATCTGTGTGTCTGTGTGTGTGTCTATCTGTATGTGTCTTTTTGTGTGTGTCTGTGTGTCTCTGTGTGTGTCTGCATGTGTGTTTGTGTGTGTATTTCTGTGTCTGCGTGTTTGTGGGTCTGTGTGTGTATTTGTGTGTGTGCCTGTGTATGTGTCTGTGTGTGTCTGTGTGTGTCCGTGTGTCTGTGGTTGCATCTGTGTGTGTGTGTCTGTGTCTATCTGAGTATGTATGTGTGTCTGTGTATCCGTGTCTGTGTGTATGCCTGTCTGTATGTGTGTCTGTGTGTGTGTCTGTGTATCTGTATGTGTCTTTTTGTGTGTGTCTGCATGTGTGTTTGTGTCTGTGTAAATGTGTGTGTGTCTATGCTTGTGTGTGCATATGTGTGTGTGTATGTTCTTAAGTCTGGTCCCATGTGGATCATGTCCACAACCTAGAACAAGCCCACCTGGAGAGAGGTCACGTTAGGGAACACAATATTGTAGGAGAGTCCCTGGACTTTTTCTTCCCAATCTAGAAAGCCCAAAGCCACGTCTTGCTTGTTCATCACTCTGACCTTAGAGCAGTGTCTGGAAGTCAGGTAGCTGCTCATTAAAATTTGTGGAGCAAGTGAATAGACACAACGGGGTAAGGGTGGGGGAGCTGACTGGGTCTAGGAGATTGGGGAGGGCTCCCTACAGAGGTAGCGGCCAGCCAAACAGGTATCAACTAAAGAACAGCCGGAGGAAAGAATCCTCCAGGGAGAACAAAGTTCATGTTAAAAGGTCAGACTGAGCTTTCCTCTGATTCTTTGTCACTCATAACTGACAAGGAAACTGAGGCTCAAAGAAGCTTAGTGACTTTGCCTATTATCACATAGTAGAAAATGCCAGAACTTGGATTTGAACTTGGGACTCCCGGAGGCAAAAGTGCCTCTCCCAGGGTACTTTTTTTTTTTTGCTTTTTTGAGCAGTCTCCCTCTGTCACCCAGGCTGGAGTACAGTGGCACAATCTGGGCTCAATTACCTTCCAAATTCAAGCAATTCTCATGCTTTAGCCTCCCAAGTAGCTGGAATCACAGGCATGTGCCACCATGCCCAGCTATTTATTTATTTATTTATTCATTTATTCATGATGGCCAGGCTGGTCTCAAATTCCTGACCTCAAATGATCTGCTCACCTCAGCCTCCCAAAGTGCTGGGATTACAGGCATGAGCCACCGCTCCTGGCACCCCAGTGCACTTCTGTCGCACATTGGCAAACAGACAACAGAAGGATAATGAGAGTGAATGACATATTCATAGTGACACAGGGATCCCAACCATCATCACCAATGATACAAATCATGTAACAGTATCAACCACATTTCTTAGGAACTTACTATGTGCCAGGAACTAGTGTGTGTGTTTGAAACGCATATATATCTTCAATTAACCTTCACCAAAAAAACTAAGGCATGGATGCTATTACCATCCTTATTTTATACTTGTGTAAATGAGGTCCAGATGGATCAAGTAACAAGCTTCAACAAATGGTATCATATCAAGATAAAAAGCTTCTGCACAGCAAAGGAAACAATCAACATAGTGAAGAGACAGCCCACAGCATGGGAGAAAATATTTGCAAACTACCCATCTCTCAAGGGATTAATAATCAGAAAATAAAAGAAACTCAACTCTATAGGAAAAAGTCTGGCCTGGCAAGTGGCTCACGCCTTTGATTCCAGCACTTTGGGAGGCTGAGGCAGGTGAATCACTTGAGGCCAGGAGTTCAAGACCAGCCTGGGAAACATGGTGAAACACTGTCTCAAAAAAAATTAGCTGGGCATGGTGCCATGTGCCTGTGGTCCCAGCTACTTGGGAGGCTGAGGTGGGAAGATCGCCTAAGCCCAGAAGGTTGAGGCTGCAGTGAGCCATGATTGAGCTACCGCACTCCAGTCTGGGTGACAGAGTGAGACCCTGTCTAAAAAAAGGAAAAAATACAAATTTATAATAATCCACTCAAAATGGACAAAAGGTTTGACTAGACATTCCTTAAAAGAAGACATACGCTGGGCACGGTGGATCACATCTGTAATCCCAGCACTTTGAGAGGCCGAGGTGGGTGGATCATGAGGTCAGGAGTTCAAGACTAGCCTGACCAATATGGTGAAATCCTGTCTCTACAAAAAAATTTTTTTAATTTTTTTTTTAAAAAAGAAGACACACAAAGAGCAAACAGGCATAAGAAAAGGTACTCAACATCTCGATGATTAGAAAAGTGAAAGTCAAAACTGCAGTGAGGCATCATCTCAACCCAATTAAAATGGCTTATATTCAAAAGACAGGCAATAACAAATGCTGGCGAGGATGTAGAGAAAAAGGACCCCTCATACATTGTTGGTGGGAATGTACATTAGTACGACCACTATGAAGAACAGTTTGGAGGTTCCTCAAAAAACAAAAAATAGAGCTACCATATGATCCAGCGATCCCACTGCTGGGTATGTAGCCGAAAGCAGCAAATCAGAACATCAAAGAACGATCTGCACTCCTGTTTGCTGCAGCACTGTTCACAATAGCCAAGATTTAGAAGCAACCTAAGTGTCCATTAGCAGATGAATGGATCAAGAAAAAATGTGGTACCTATCACAATGGAGTACTATTCAGCCATAAACAAGAATGAGATCCTGCTGTTTGCAACAATGTGACAGAAGGGGAGGTCATCATGTTAACTGAAATAAGCCAGACATAGGAAGACAAAGCCAGACATAGGAAGACAAACATCACACATTCTCATTTTATTTGTGAGATCTAAAATTCGAAACAGTTGAACTCATGGAGATAGTAGAAGGATAGTTTCCAGAGGCCGAGAGGTGTGTTGTGGGTGGGGGGGATGTGGTAGGGTGAGGGAAGGTGGGGATGTGCATATATATATGCATTTCAAACACACACACACTAGTTCCTGGCACGTAGTAAGTTCCTAAGAAATGTGGTTGATACTGTTACATGATTTGTATCCTTGGTGATGATGGGTGGGATCCTTGTGTCACTATGAATATGTCATTCATTCTCATTATTAATGTGTAAAAAAAGTTAGAAAGCATGGGTAAGACATAGTATATGACAGCACAACAGGGTGACTATAGTCAATAATAATTTGTGCATTTCAAAATAACTAGAAAAGTATAATTGGTTTGTAACACAAAGGATAAATGCCTGAGGGGACAGATAATCCATTTTTCATAATGTGATTATTACACATTGCATGCCTATATCAAAACATCTAATGTACCCCATAAGTATACACACCTACTATGGACCTACAAACATTAAAAATTTTAAATATACTTATATATGTAACAAGCCTCAGTTTACACAGCTAACAAAGTGCAAAGAAGCAGTTCAAACACAGAGGTGTCAGACTTCAGAGCTCAGTCACTGTTCTCCTGACCTGCCAGACAATTCAGTCCCTGGTATCAGATAAACTGACTTTTGGCTGTCACTCAGTTAATGATAATAATAATAACTTGTTACATCTTGCTTTTTGAATTATTAGATCTTGCTTTTCTGAGTACTGTGCCTTTTCTTGAGCCTTGGGTCCCCATCTGTGAATACAGGGTAACAATAGTGCCTAGCTCCCAGAACGGCCGTGTGAAGCAACAAAGTGCTTAATAAACCTTGGCTGTTATTTTACTTATAATTCTTCCAGATTTTTTCTGAGAAGTCATGCAAAACAGGAATATAGACTGCAAAAAAGATGCTAAGCAGGAAGGCACTAAAGGAAGCCGTTCTCCAAAGGGGATGTTTATTTCCGAGACGAACGGGGGGAGCTCAACCAGCTGTTTTCCAGGAAATTGTCCATTTAACCCAGGGTTTAATGACTAGCCAGTGTCGAAGGACAGAAAAGAGAAGAAAACAAACAAGGATGATGTAAAAGTCCAACAGCACACTGCACAAACTCTGTGGTCTCCAAGATTTAATTAGAATCCTGAGCATTTTCCATCCCTCCAATATGGAGGGAAAGAATCAAAACCATCACCAATATTCTACTGGTAGCTAAAAAATGAAGTTAAATCATAGTAAACATCAGAAATCAGAATACTGGAATCAGTAAGATGTAAATGATTAATCCATATCCAGAGGCTGAGGCCTTTGCCTCTGAAGTTTCTTCTGCCTGAAATTTTCTCCCCAGTCCCCACCCCTGTACCTCTTCCCTGCACCATCACAACCTTCCATCTCAGTTCAGGTGTCACCTCCTCAGAGAAGCCCTCCCAGTTCTCAAATGGAACTACACTTGAGAGTTAATTGACTTTTCCTTGCCAGCAGTACCAAGTTTGTGATTAAACTTTTCTATGATTGTTTGATCAGTGGCTTTTCCCCAAGCAGACTGCTAGATTCAGGTGGTCAGAGATCTCATCTGTTTCATTCACCACTGTAGATCAGGGTAGATCAGTTCCAGACTTACAACACAAACTCTATATATCTTTGTTAATTGAGTGAGTCTGAAGTTTGGTAAATCTCCTTTAATTATCATTCATTCATTCACTGGATGAGGACCTAGATTCATAGGGTATGCTGTTCAACAGTGAACACCATCACTGGGTCATTCAATTAGCAAATATCTATGAGTGCTTAATACCTGCTAGGCACCGATTTGAACAATGAGGATACTGCAGTGACAAAAAGAGACAGAAATCCACACCCACATGGAACTTACATTGTAGTGGGAGAAGAGCATCAACAAATAATAAAAATGACACACATCTGAGGAGTCAGAAGTGCTCTGGAGAAAAAGTAAGGGAGAGAGATGGGGAAGACCATGTGTATAAGGGGGCATTTAAAAATAAAACAAAAAAAACAGGGTCTTACTCTGTCACCCAGGCTGGAATGCAGTGACACTATAAAAGCTTGCTGCAGTCTGCAACTCCTGGGTTCAAGCAATCCTCCCAACTCAGCCACCAGAGTAGCTGGGACCACAGGTCCACACCACCATGCCTGGCTAAGTGTTGTATTTTTTTGTGGAGACAGGGCTTCACCATGTTGCCCAGGCTGGTCTTGAACTCCTGGGCTCAAGTGATCCTTCCACCTAGGCCTCCCAAAGCCATGGGATTTCAGGCTTAAGCCACAGCTCCTGTTGCAAGGGGGCAATTCTAAAGGGAGACGCTGGAGAGGACCTCACTGAGCAGAGACCACCAGAAGGAAGGGAGCACTGAATGTAGTGTCTGGGAGAGGTCCTTCCAGAAAGAGAGCAGCAGGCTCACAGGGCCTCGGCCTCGGGGTGCTGAGAGTGGCCAGAGTGGAGGAAGCAAGAAAAAGAATGGTGGGTGGGCGAGCTGGTCAGAGAGGGCCACTTGGGCAGACGTGATTAAATGGCTTTAGATTTCACTCTAAGCTGGCAGTCACTGGAGCTCTGGAAAGAGATGTGACATTGGAAATGATTTTTAAATCACCTCACTCCGGAGATTAGATGGAAGGAGGCCACAGGGGGATGCAGAGATAGTACATGCATCGACTGCAGGAAGCTCCGGGGACCCCTGTAGCTCCCCAGACAGGGCGGAAGAAGGACGCTGTCGTGGTCTCAGGCTCTCTGAAGGAAAAGGCAACTGAAGGTGCGGACAGGATGAGTGGAATGTGAGCGGGAAAGGGGCGCCCCGGACGCCTCCCGTATCTAGGGTCTGAGCCACTGAAGTAATACAGTCACCCTGTGCTGAGAGGGGAAGACCAGGAGAGGATCAGGACAGGAGTGAGGCGGTGATGGTGGAAATAAGAACTTCAGGAATAGGGTTTTAGGCATGTGACATCTGAAATTGTTTTTAGGCCGGGCGCGGTGGCTCATGCCTGCAATACCGGCACTTTGGGAGGCGAGGCAAGTGGATCATTTGAGGTCAGGTGTTCGAGACCAACCTGGCCAACATGGTGAAACCCCGTCTCTACTAAAAATATAAAAATTTGCCGGGTGTGATGGCGGGTGCCTGTAACCCCAGCTACTCGGGAGGCTGAGGCAGGAGAATCGCTTGAACCCGGGAGGCAGAGGTTGCAGTGAGCCGAGATCGCATCATTGCACTACAGCCTGGGTGACAGAGTGAGACTCCTCTCAAAAAATAATAAAAAAACAAAATAAAATGGAAGTGGAAAATAGATTCGCTGGAGAGGGAGACAAGTGAGGCAGAGAGTAAACCAACTGGGAGTCTGCGGCAGTTGTCCAGCCAAAACACCACATGGACTTGGCCAGGTCGATGACGATGGGGTAAAGCTGGGAGATTTGAGACCTGTTATAGTGAGACACAACAGGCTATCCGGACTGGGTGACGAGATTAAAGAAGAATCAAGGACGCACTGAAGTTGTCGGAGTGGGGCTGGGAAAAGATGGCGGGGGCGGGCGGCCCCTGAGAACAGAGAACCCAAGTTCTCTTTGGGTCACGTTGAGTTTGAAGTTGATGAGGAAGTAGGAACAGGGTATACATATTGGTACTTTTAAAAAAAAAAGTTAGCTCTTCACCCTCCCTCCTCCCTGCACCTACCGGAAGTGATGCGACGTGCAGCGGAATGATGCAAGGCGTAGCGGAAGTGACGCAAGGCCTAGCAGACGTGACTGCGGCAGCGGTGTCGTGCTGTGACGTAGGAAGACAACATTGTAAGCGCCGGAGCGAGGTTCGACCGAGGTTCAACCTACCCCGAATTCGCTGCTGTTCGGAGACCCGCGGGTGAGGGCACCATCACCATGTCTGACCAAGAGGTAAAACCTTCAACTGAGGACTTGGGGGGTAATATAAAAGATGAAGATATTAAACTCAAGGTCATTGGACAGGATAGCAGCGAAATTCATTTCAAAGTGAAAATGACAACACCTCTCAAGAAACTCAAGGAATCGTACTGTGAGAGACAGGGCGTTCCAGTGAATTCCCTCAGGTTTCTCTTTGAAGGTCAGAGAATTGCTGATAATCATACTCCAAAAGAACTGAGAATGGAGGAAGATGATGTGATTGAAGTTTATCGGGAACAAATGGGGGGTCATTCAACAGTTTAGACATTCTTTTTTATTACTATTTTTTTCTTTTCGCTCAATCTTTTTTATTTTTAAAAATAGTTCTTCTGTGACGTGGTATTCAAAACGGAATTGAAAACAGGCACCCCCTCTCTTGAAAACATCTGGTAATTTGAATTCTAGTGCTCATTATTCATTATTGTTTGTTTTCATTATGCTGATTTCTGGTAATCAAGCCTCAGTCCTCTTCATATTGCCCTCTCCTTTTATAAAAATTACGTGTGGACGAAGAGGCCACCTTTTTCAGAACTGTGCATTTTCAGGTGATAAGATCGACCAATGCAAGTGTTCATAATGACTTTTCAGTTGGCCCTGATGTTCAAGCACGTAGTGGCTTCACTCCTGGACACTGACTTCTGGTAGAAGATGGAAGTTTTTTTTAGAGAACTGAGCTGTGGGAAAATGACCTTTCTTTAACAACTTGAAGCTACTTTTAAAATTTGAGGGTCTGGACCAAAAGAAAAGGAGCATCAGGTTAAGTCAAGATGATAGATAAGGATCAGAGTAATGATTAACTCCAAAGATGGCTTCCCTGAAGAAAAAGCATTTGAAGATTTTTTTAAATCATGTCAGAAGATCCCAGAAAAGTTCTCATTTTCATTAGCAATTAATAAAGCTATACATGCAGAAATGAATACAACAGAATACTGCTCTTTTTTATTTTATTTGTACTTTTTGGCCTGGGATATTGGGTTTTAAATGGACATTGCACCAGCTTCATTAAAATAAAAAATATTTGTAAAAATTGTAAAAGAAAAAGGTAAAATATTACATAAATACGGAATAGTGGAAACGAGTATCCAGCTTGATGGGTCTTCCCAAAGGGGAACCCATCGAAAGTTCCTCTGCACCCCCTTCTATCACGTCCCCACCAAGGGTAACTACTGCCTGAGTCTTAAGCAATAAACAAGGTTTACTGGCGTTTTTAAACCTATGATCCGAGGTAAGTGAGGGCATTTGCCCAGGATTTTTCAAAAAATTACCTCAGTTGGCTGGGCACTGTGGCTCATGCCAGTAATCCCAGCGCTGCGGGAGGAGCCCTTGAGGCCAGGAGTTTGAGACCAGCCTGGGAAACTTAGTAAAACCCTGTCTCTACAAAAAAATTTTAAAAATTAGCCATCCATGCTGGTGCATGTCTGTAGTTTTGGCTACTTAGGAAGCTAAAGTGGGAGAATTGGTTGAGCCCAGGAAGTTGAGGCTGCAGTGAGCTAGGATTGCATCACTGCATTCTAACTGGGCAAAAGTGAAACCCTATTTAAAAAAAAAAAAAAAGGTGGGGAGTGAGGAGGGTGGGAAATACCTTACGGTTTTTTGTTTTTCTGTGTTTTTTTTTTCCTTTTAGATTGTATAAGAGGGTTTCGTTTTGTTGTTTGGCCTGGAGGGGGTGCTTGTTTGTCCTTACCTTCCTTCCCATGGTGAGGCGCTGATGTAGTGTGTGTGGGGTCTCGCCTAGCCCCTTGGCCGGCAGGGAGGGAGCCTCACATCTCACCTACTTTTTCTTGCCTCGCAGTCACGGGGGCATCACACCGCAGCAACAGGTATAACTGCAAACCCTACTCCTCTCAGAAGCAAGTTCCCTCCTGCCCACCGCTTCCCTTTTGACATTCTTTTTTCTGGTCCAATCCCAACAGACCACTTTTCTTAAGGAATCATAGTTTCTAGTTTTTGCAGTGTTCATTTTAATGTTTTGATGCAAACACAGCCAATGTCAATTCCATTCTGCAAATTCAGTTCTCCTTTCTCTCTCAATATCTCTCTCTCTCTCTTTCTCTCTCTCTCTCTCTCCCTCCCCCCCCCCTTCCTCCCTCCGTCTCTCTGTTTCTGTGATTATTTTTTTTGGAAATAATTCGCCTCACTTTATGCCTCCATAAACCTCAGACTCCAGCAGAGGGAACAAGGCTGCTATTCCTAGTCAACGGAATCAATGGGCCCCCTACAAGTGGGAGGTGGGTCTTACACACTGCAGTTTCACCCTAGTAAGTGACGTTGTGGCAACACCCACAGAACAAAAGGTTCACCTTTTTCATCTATTTTTACTTCTCCGGAGGCCCTGGTCCTGCAATCTTTTAATTAGAGAACTGTTTTCCCCTTCTTGGCTCTGCACACATGTTTTCTATATAATATTAAACAGTAACCTGTGAGTCTCCCACATCCTGGTATGCTCTGGATCACAGACCACAGTTTTGAAACACACACATACACACAAACACACACACACACACACACACACACACACACAAGACCAAAATCTGTACTGGCTGACTGCTGGCAAGGCAAAGTAAAACCGCATTAAATTTGGCTCGCTTATTTGCTTGCTTTCTCTTTTTCTTTCTTTTTTCCTTCTTTCCTTCTTTCCTTCCTTCCTTCCTTTCTTTCTTTTCTTTCTTTTTCTTTTTTTTAACAACTTGATTAATATGATTTACATATCATAATATTCATCCATTTTAAGTGTGCAATTCAGTGTTTTTAATTTTTTTACTGAGTTGTGTATTGGCTATTTCTTCTTGGAAATAGGGCCACTGGAGAAACATCTTGACCCAAACCCACTCTCCCCACTTTGAAAACAGACCAGTAAATAGCAGAGAGCAAATTCTGTTTCACCCCCCAAAATAGTTATTATTCATTTCGTTGTTCCATTAACAGCTTACTTCCTGTGTTTTGATTCTGAGCTGTTCAGAAGCCACGTTGCTTGGTTTTTACACTATCGAGATTTCTTTTGTGTTACAGGTGTTTGTTTCTTAGTGGTTTAGTTGGGAGTCTTTAGCTCTTTGCTTTATCTGCTGGGCTAATTAGATTTGAAATGAACTTTTGGGGCATGACAGACTGAACATAAATATGTGGTATTCAGAGCTAAGCTTAAGCATTCATAGCATTCTTACTTTTGAAACTAGTGGAAAGGAAGAGACTTAGAAATATAAGTAGGGCACAAAGGCCTAGAACCTTTTCCTAGTATTAAAATCTTATTATATGATTTGGCTTTAACTCTGTGAGTCTCCATTTTCTCATCTGAAGAACAGGAATTAAAATAACCACTTCAGGAGATTAGCCTGAGGATCCCATTCATGTGAAAGCACCTAGAACAAAATCAATTTTATTTAAAAAACTATCACTATTCATTGAATATGAATCTTGAGGAACTTTACTAGTGATATAAGAATTCTGTTTGTCAGGGTGCATTAATAAAAGCATAGTGCCTTCTGCTAAATGAGGGTGTACTAGTTTAATTATTCACTCAACAAATAGGTCATTACTTACTGCCTGCCAGGCACTAGGGAGGGAATAGGGGACAGGAAGACAGTCAGGTGGAGGCAATGTTCACAGTATGGTTGTGCAAATAAATATCTGAGTATAAATTGTGCAAGGATTATAACAAACTTCTGGGATGTGCGTGTGCGTGTGAATCTTTAAAGCAATTTAAGAGAATCTGTATTTTGTTGATAAATTTATGCCTGCAGGCATAGAAATTTTTTTCTGGGACAACTCATGAGAAATTAGTTACAGAGGCTTCATTTTTATGAAAGGAACTAGAAAAGTACATAGGGGAACATCTTCCACTTTTTATTCTGTACGTTTCTGTAAAATTTTAAGTTTCTAACTCTAAACTTTTTTTTTCAGAGTCTCACTCTGTCACGCAGGCTGGAGCGCAGTGACTTGATCTCAGCTCACTGCAACCTCTGCCTCCCAGGTTCAAGCAGTTCACCTGCCTCAGCTTCCGGAGTAGCTGGGATTATAGGCATGTGCCACCACGCCTGGAAAATTTTTGTATTTTCATTAGAGACAGGGTTTCACCATGTTGGCCAGGCTGGTCTCGAGCTCTGAGTGATCCACCTGCCGCGGCCTCCCAATGTCCTGGGATTACAAGTGTGCACAGCCACGACCTAAACTCATGTTTTTGTTATTTGTTTGTTTGCTTAAGTGTCACTGGGCTTCTCTGATCAGTAGGCTGAAAGGCCATTTTTTTAAATTTTTTTTCTTAAACTTTTCTCTACTGAAAACAAGACCTGTTACTTAAGATGGATAAATGATTAACTGTTTGAAATATAATTTGTCATGTTAAGCCATTTAAACATTAAACATAACATTATTATACTTAAAAAGACAAAGGTCATTTACAAGAGTGTAAGAATTCATCAGCCTGCACCAAACTGTTACTATCCTACTCTTGCCCAGGTAATACTACTTTTATTCAATAGATATTTTCTCAGTGCCTACAGCATACCAGGCATCCTTCTGGGTATTGGTAGATAAAACAAAGCCCTCAGCAAGTCACAACCTGGATTCTGGTTGGATAAGCTAGACAATAAATAAGTAAAACAAATATACAGTAGGTGCTATGAAGAGTGACCGGGGAGATGGAGGGTGCCTTTTGTTTATTATACAGAATGCCTTTTGGAGTTGCATTCACTACAAATAGAACAGTCAGGAGACCTGTCTGAAGAGACGCCATCTCAGCAGAGATTTGCATGAAGGAAGGGAAGCGTTAGCCCTGCAAAGGAAAAACGGTTCCTGGCCAGCAGGACCTGGAAAGAGCCTCAAACAGGAGAGCTCAAAACCAAAAGCAGAGTGCTGAGCTCAGGACTGTCTGTGATGCCGTTCTGTTCCTGTACTATTGCTCAAGACAGCTCATAATTCAAAACTTATTTTTTAAAAAGTAAAAATGAAACACTCGTTACTACTAATACCTGCAGGACTTGGAATATGTGGTTCTGGGCATTGCTTCTTTTTTTCAGACATATAAGAAAATAGTTGATGTAAACTATACCTATTAAAGGAACAAAGATATATCTTACATGTCAAAAAGAATTTAACTTTTTATAGCCATATTTATTTACAGTCACTACAATAATTTGTATCTATTATCCTCACAAAACCTCATAAAATACACTTTTTAAACTATTGCAGTACATGCCTGTTTTCATTCCTTGCAAATTATGTAAATAAATGTTACTTCAAGGTCATAAGGAAAAATAGAGACAAAACAGGACAGTGAGACACGTTGTTCTCCGCCTACTCTAAGGTGCCCGCCAGTAGGAGGAGCACTATGGTAGGTGAGTCAAACCACACACTCTAAAAAGCACACACAAAAGCCCAGCCTCGGTTCAGTTCCCGCCGAGGCCCGCACCTGAAAATCAAGGGCTGGCTGTTTAGTGATCTCCGCATCCCTCAATGCATTTTCTTTTCCTTTCCTTTTCAGTTCTAACTCTATGAATTCTGATTAAAATAACTATTTCATAACCAGTTGTTTTCATTATAACTGGCTGAGCACTAAACTAACCTCTTCTTTCCTCAAGCAGGAGTCTGTGGGCAGATGGCTATAAAGTAGTATTTCCCAACCAGAAGCGATTCCCCCACCTCCCCTTCTTGGAGACATTGGCAACGTTGACATTATATAAATATATATATATATATAAAATATATATATATATATATTTTTTTTTGAATTAAGATCTCATTCTGTTGCCCAGGCTAGAGTGCAGTCGTGGCTCATTGCAGCCTCGACCTCCCCAGGTTCGGGTGATCCTCCCACCTCAGCCTCCAGAGTAGCTGAGGCCACAGGCACTCACCACCACCCCCAGCTAATTTTTTTGTAGAGACAGGGTTTTGCCATATTGCCCAGGCTGCGTATTTATATATAATAATATACTATATAATATATATAGTGTATAGTGTATGTTATACATGTTATATAATATATAATATAAAGTGTATATATACTACAATATATTAAAAAATATATAAAATACGATATATAGTATAAGATGTAGTATGTATTATCTATATCATATAGGATATATGATATATATGATATATACCATATTCTATATATATGAAAATTATAGTTGTATCTAAATATATATTTAAATATATGTTATATATATATATATATATATTTTTTTTTTTTTTTTTTAAGAGGGACAGTATCTTCCTACATTACCCAGGCTTGACTAGAACTCCTGGGCTTAAAGGAACCTCCTGCCTCAGCCGTCTGAGTAGCTTGGGCTACCGATGCACCCACTGTGCTCAGCTCCCAATTTTCACATTTTTTAATTCTCATGACTCTAGAGGAAACAGTCACTGTCACCAGATGCTGGCGAGCAACCTACAACGCCCAGGCCAGCCACCAACAATAAAGAATACTGTAGTCCAAAAACATCATTAGCACCAAGGCTGAGAATCCTGGATGTGGAGAAACTGGGATAAATGGCGAAGGGCAGAGATGAGTGGAGGACCTTGTTTACTGATGATGTCCATGGGGTATTTCCGGAGTAAGAAACAGCAGGCAATTTTTGCCTCAATTGATGGTGATTCTCTTCTATTGATTGCTCTTTATTTTTTCTGAAAACTTGGGTGTGTGACATAAGTGGCCCCATGGTAGCCCAGGGCACAATGGGAGAAATGAAAAACGGAAGGCAGGTTCAGGCATGCAGCAGGACTGCAAGAGTAACCTTTCTGTTCTAAGACTTGAAAAAGTTTTCAGATCCTTGGTGTACTTTATCAGCAGAACGTTCATCTGCATATGGCATTCAGAAGCAAACTAAACTTTTTTTTCCTCTGAGTCTTTGTTTCCAAATCAATGGGAAACAAAGGATATCCCCGCTCCATTCAGGCAGTTCAGTGATTCTCAGATCAACATGGAGCACTTGTTGGGCCATTTAAAATATACAGTGATTTTTTTTTTAAAGCATACTTATTAACCTTGTAAACATTCTATAAAAGTACAAGAAGAACCTTTATAAAGAATAGCCAAGTGTCCTTTTTGTAGAATAGCCCTTTGTACTTTGAAATGCTCATGTCTATAAAATAGAATTGGACAGACGAGCCTAGGATAATGCAATTTCCATGTCTTCTAGTAATTGTTCTGTTAAAACATTATATTTCAGCGTCTTAACACTCAGAAGATTAAGTTACTTTGCCCCAAGATCAGTTCCACTTTAAAAAAGCACTTTCGACCCATATTTAACCAACCGTCAGAGAGGATTCAAAAGAAGGCTAATTGCGCACTGAGTGTTTGAAGCATTCACATCATGGCCCAGGTTTCTTCTTGAAAACAGCAACAGCGCAGCCTGGCAGGAGGCAGGGATTAGACAGGAGAATCCATTGAAATTTGCCTTCCAAACTGGAAGAAAAACTTTCAGTAGGAAAGTGTGAAGTTTGAAATCACTGCGTGTTACATTATTCATCTTTCAGACTGCCTCCACCCTTATTGGATGGCATTTTCTCCTCTTACCCCAGCTCTGAGCTGCCACCGTAATTCACCAAGAAACGGACTTTAGCAAGCACGACCCACCCTTCAGAGCAAAGTAGCCACCCTTAGCCTGGTTCTCTTTATCACTCGATTCTGTCCCCACTCTATCTGCACGCTATCTCTTCTCTCTATCTAAATGTTTTGCAATTCCCTCTAGTATTCCAAGGCCAATGAAATCACAGCCTCCAGTAAGGGTGCTAAAGCTGAATGCATTCACTGCTAAGCTGTATTTTTAACCCTTTTCACCCGCCAATTACAGTATTCTCAGACCTCAACAGAATCAAGTTACGGAAGGGCAAGCTGGAAAACCTCACAGGGGAGATTTCATGAAGAAGAGAGAAGCCTGGATGTTTATCATTTAAATTCTTGTCCTCATCTCCCTTACCACCCCCAAGGATAGAAGCAGCAGGAAACTAACAGTGATAATCAATAATCTAATAAGCTCAGCCAGCCTCAAGTTCTGTCGTTGTTGTTTTTCCCTTAAACAAAACAAAAATAGGCATTCTGCCCAGAACAGAAAGAGAGAGAGCCTCTCTCCTAAAATCCCAGAAGTTTGCTGCCAGTGATTCAGTACATACCTGACCAAAAAAAAAAAAAAATGTTGCTTAACTGGTTTGGTTGTTTCAGCTGGCTACTACCAAGAGAAGTAAACAGAACCTTATCATTTCAGTTAAGTCTGGCTTGAGCATTATTTTCAAGTAAATATTTATAATTTCAGTACTATTCCATCGCTAGCACTGCTGTCTTTGGATTGGATTGACTGAAACACGTTCTTGGATTAGCCCGACTCCATAGCAACAGGCCAGTAGAGGCTGCACCCTCACCGCCTGTCCTTTCTGTGGCGGAGGAGGAGGTATTTGGTGACACTCGCCATCAGGACTTTGCAGCTCTCTTGCCAGATAGCAGCTGAATTAAGGAACATTCTTCCTTTGCCATTTGGGCTCTTGTCGATCAGGATTTTTGCTGATCACTTTGCACATCTCAATGAATTTGACACACGGGCATTTTTTTCTCTCTCTCTCTTCATTCAGGAAGTGGAGAGCCCAGCCCGGAGATTCTCTCTGCTCCGATGATATAAACAAATTGTAGAGGAAGTCAAGTCAAACTTTCCCTTGCTGCTTTTGTTCTCCCAACTAGCAATTCAGAAAACAGAGCCAACTTTTCTTGGATGCCTTTTAAGATTGCTCTTTAACTGGAAAGGCAGAAACCCTCTTGTTTTATTTTGTATCTGTAAAAAAGATTCTCCTAAACATATTTTGTTTTCAAAAAAGCAGAAATGCCCTAGAAATTTAAAAAAAAAAAATGCTGTGTTCTTTTTCAAACCAAATTGCTCCTTTGTCATTACACAGTTACCTAATTGTTTTTCTTTCTTTCACAGATCTCCAGGCTAAAATACAAACAAGAGAGCAATACCGATCTTTGCGTGGATAATAGCTACACCTGAATAGAAGCTTCCAGGACCCTAATACACAGCCAAGGAAAGCTAACAGTCATGATTCAATAAAGTTGCCAGTGTAAGGCATGCGCCAGACAGAAAGGAGACACCATATCTGTAATCTACAGACACTGCTTTAAACATCACATGTAATTAAGTCCTTCCCATGGTGGTGGCTACTTGAAGCTTTATCATTAACTTGTAAGATTTCATCTCTGGGTTTCACCAGTGGTTCTGAGAACGAACATTTTCAAACGAGAGGCACCTGCTAATCCAGGAGACATTCTCACCACACCTATTCTCGTCCTCTAGTGAAAGAAGCTCTATGTTAAATGACTGAAGGAAAACAGAAGGGGATATATAACAAAGTGTATGCAGGAGCGGCCCTGGGTGACTTCCCATGCTGAGTGTTCTATTACATTAATCCTGGTACAAAAAATAAAAAGATGCAACAGCCCCGTGGATATCAATATGCCTGCGTTGTTTGTCCTCCATCGGCCCTTTCTGTACACAGGTGGGTAGCCAAACTTCAACACAGCCCTATTCTCTCATGAAACGTATCAGTTCAAATACAGGCTCAAACTATTTCCTGAGTTTCTGTGTTCTCCTCTGTAAAATGGGATATATGGTGGTTGTGTCATATCGGTTAGAATTAATATGGATATAGATACAGAGATAGTTCTCGTTTAATCCAGTAAGTGGCTCCTGTTAGATTCTCGATAAAAAAAATTGTTGTGATTATTAAAATTCATAACACTATGTGAGTTCTCCTGGGTCAGGAAAAACTAGCATTGCTGGAAGCTCAACCTTACAGCATTTGCAGTTATTTCTGTCAGAATACTTTTCCTCAGTCATGATTTTCTCCTCCCTCTTTATCTCTACACACATACTGTAGATATTTATAGACTAATAGATATATCAAATCCTTTATACAAGTTGTAATTGACTGTGTAGTTATTGAATAAACAGTGGATGAACAGATAATGGTAAGTTCTGAAAGCCAGCTTTAATTCACCTTTTATTTTATATTCATTTATTTGCTTGTCTACATTCTCCTCTCTGTTGATTATTTTCCAGGCATGCATTTCCCTCAAGCAATGATCAGGCTGAGAAAGTGATTTCATTTATATTGCAGGAGACAGAGAAACAAACAGAAAACCCAGAGGCAGTGACTTACCTGGAGTGCTACGGAGTGTGTGTCTTGGTAGTAGAAACTGCGTGCACCTCCACACCCCGGAACTGTTTTTGAAGCTTTGATATAGAAACACACAATACCTACAGTGACCCTAAATTTCTGTAAAACAAATATAGCATGTACTGATGCAATTGCCATATATTTATAGAATTCAACAGTTGTCTTCCACCAACTTTATCAAATATCTGCTGCGTGGGGGGTGCTAGGATAGAAACAGAAACAACACTGATTTGTCCATTATGCAGACGAAGCACATGCTTCAAGGACCAGAAAAGCAGAGATAACACAGTATTCCTGCCCTACTGGCCAAATGACAAACAAGAAAATTCAGGAAAGTTCATTTAAATTTCAACATACAGATTTTTTTGTCCCTTTCAAAGACATACTTTTGTGGCCGGGCATGGTGGCTCACGCCTGTAATCCCCGCACTTTGGGAGGCCGAGGCGGGTGGATCACGAGGTCAGGAGTTCGAGACCAGTCTGGCCAAGATGGTGAAACCCCATCTCTACTAAAAATACAAAAATTAGCTGGGTGTGGTGGTGGGCGCCTGTAATCCCAGCTACTCGGGACACTGAAGCAGGAGAATCGCTTGAACCCAGGAGGGGAAGATTGCAGTGAGCCGAGAGCGCGCCATTGCACTCCAGCCTGGGCGACAATAGCGAAACTCTGTCTCAAAAAAAAAAAAAAAAACATACTTTTACATATTAGTTTTAATTTTTATTTGGGTACAGGTCTTGAGATAGTTCGGATTTGTGTTCAGGAAATTTTTACTCCTCCCCACTTTGGAGTAATATCCTTCCCTAACTTAAGGATGTTGGACTTGGCCATGTGACTGTTGGCCAGTAAGATGTTGGCAAGCACAATGCCAGCAAAGCCACTGTGGATTTGCACGGTGGGCCTGGCTCTCCTGCACTTCTGACATCGCCTTGAGATGCACATGCCTGTGTCCCAGGAAGATGGAAGCCAACTGGAGCAAACTTGGACGCAGCCGGTAACTTGAAGCCCAGCCCAGACCCCTACTCTAGGTCATCCAAACACCAGCTAACTTGCAAATGTTTATGAGAATAAATAATTACCATTTTAAGCCACTGAGTCTTGGAGTGATTTTTTGCATTATTGTGGCATTAATGTAGGCCTCATGATATTTATAGGTTTTACTCTGGCCATGGCATACTAATACTATCCTGGGGGAATGGTGGAGGGGGGGAGAATTTAATTTTTTAAAAAATTTAAACTCTTGCATTACTGATTCAACTTTGTTTTGTAAATCAAGGTTAATCATTGTCTTTCATGTGCTAAATGAAATTAGAGGCTCGTAATGTTTCAGTACAGCAGCATATGATTAAAGAGCAAGAGAGGTATAGGATATTTATTTATTCATCTAGATAAAGCCTTCATTCCACAAATGCTTCATTCAGAAATAATGTTGCACTTGGTAAAGGGATACTCATTCAGCTCTTTTGTGCAAGACCCTGAAGATAAAGTTTTGAGTATTAATAACTCTTACCAAGTGCTTATGATGAGCAAGTATTGTTCTTACTGGTTTGTCTGCATCAACTCATTTAACCTTCAGAACTTAATGCAGTAGTTACTATGATTGCACCCATTTTACAGATGAGAAAACTGAGAAGTCGAGAGGTGAAGTGACTTACCCAAGCTTCCATGACTTATAAGTAACGGAGCTGGGATTCAAATCCAGGCCATCTGACTTCAAAGCCCACATTTTTTACCTATCCTGATAAGACATGCGTAGTTTCTATTGACAGGGAGTTTACAGAGTAAAGAGGACAATAACTTTAAACAAGAAGACTCAATCATTACAAACCATGGGCAGTACTCTCATGGAAAAAAGCAGGAAGCTATGGTGAAGAGTAACAGGGAGGGTCGGGCGCAGTGGCTTACGCCTATAATACCAGCACTTTGGGAGGCCAAGGCCGGTGGATCATTTGAGGTCAGGAGTTCAAGACCAGCCTGGCCAACATGGTAAAACCCCGTCACTACCAAAAATACAAAAATTATCCTGGCATGACAATGGGTGCCTGTAATCCCAGCTACTCAGGAGGCTTAGGCAGGAAAATCACTGGAACCTGGGAGGCGGAGGTTGCAGTGAGCCGAGATCATGCCACTGCACTCCAGCCGGGGCAATAGATTCTGTCTCAAAAAATAAATAAATAACAGGGAGGACCTGTTTTAGACCGGTGTTCAGAAAGTATTTTCCCATTAGGTGACATCGTCTGAAGAATAAATGGGATCAGATGGAAAAATGGCTAGGAGAGAGAAGAATGTTCCAGGCAGAAGGAATAGCAGGGAGGTGAGTTTTGAGACAGCCTACAGGTTGGTATGTACTCAGGACTGAAAATTAGCCATTGCTTCAGTGAAGCTGAGGAGGTGTGTATGTCTTTGACTTATTGTCATAGGAGGGTAGTTGGTCAGCAATTTTTTTGTAAAGAGCCAAATAGCAAATTCTTTAGGCCATGTAGCCTCAGTTGCAATTACTGAACTCTGACATTGTCACACAAAACCTTCCACACAGAATGAGCGTAGCTGTGCTCCAATAAAATTGTATATGCAGACCCTGAAATTCACCTTTCAGTGTTGCAGTTCCACAAACAGCAAGCATGTGTGTGAAAACCCACAGGATGGTCACAGTTTAGTGCATTTCCAACAAATCCAGTGGCCTCTGATGATTTTTTGGGTTTTTTTTTTTGAGACGAAGTCTCACTCTGTCCCCCATGCTGGAGTGCAGTAGCACGATCTCAGCTCACTGCAACCTCCTTCTCCAGGGTTTAAGCACCTCTCAGCCTTGGCTTCTCAAATAGCTGAGGTTATAGGCATGTGCCACCACACCTGGCTAATTTTTGTATTTTTAGTAGAGATGGAATTTCACCATGTTGCCCAGGCTGACCTCCAACTTCTGATCTCAGCTGATCTGTCCGCCTCAGCTTCCCAAAGGGCTGGGACTACAGGCATGAACCACTGTGCCCAGCCACCTCTCACGATATTTGAAGCACCCTGACCTTCAACTCTCAGTGAATTCTCTGTTGAAACAGAACGTAGGTCACACCATTAAGAACAAGATAGAATTTTGAAGAGAAGTATTGAATAAACTATTGAGTCATCTAATCATCCTATTATTAAAGAGGAGTAAATGACAGAATCACCCAGGAAAATGAAGTAAACTTCTTGTTGACTTGCCATGATGTATTCGAATTGATAAAGATAACATAAAACGCATGCTCCATCTTTACAAAGAGGACAGAAACAACAGGACTGGTGAATGAGTGTCATCCTTCAAAGAGCATTTAAGATTAATTGTTGCTCAAAAAGCTTGAATTGCCCTGAAATCTTAGAGATCATGCAAGAAAGAAATATGTTTTCTCAAATTTAACACAATAATCCTAAAATTTTACAACACCTGACCAGTAATAAGTGGTGAAGCCAAAAGAAACTTTTCAAAACTGACAATAATGATTTTTTTTTAAAAAATTTTTTTTTGGATCAATCATGCCAGGCACAGTGGCTCACACCTGCAATTCCAACACTTTGGGAGGCTAAGGCAGGAGGACCACTTGAGGCCAGGAGTTCAGGACCAGCATGGGAAATATAGCAAGAACTCGTCTCTACAAAAAGAAAAAAAAATTAATTGGTCAGGTGTGGTGGCTGATACTGGTGGTCCCAGCTACTCTAGACGCCGGGGCAGAAAGGTCACCTGAGCCCAGGAGTTTGACAATGCAGTTAGCATATGATCACTCCATGGCATTCCAGCCTGGGCAACAGAGACCCTGTCTCTAGAGTTAAATTAAATTATATTAAATTTAAAATTCTGATCGATCATGATGGAGTAAAGACTAAATCTTCTTTTTCATAGTCCTCTGTATAAAATAATAATCCAGTATTGTTAAAAGGTAATTAAAGAGTATGTAGCTAAAACATATAGTACAAAAGTATAATAGCGAGTGCCGGTAATCCCAGCGACTTGGGAGGCTGAGGCCAGAGAATCGCTTGAACCCAGGAGGCAGAGGTTACAGTGAGCCAAGATCATGCCACTGCATTCCAGCCTGGGCGACAGAGCGAGACTCTGTTTCAAAAAAAAAAAGCAGTTAGTTAATTTTTAAAAGATGCTGTTTTGGGGGATTTTATGATAGTAGTGATATTTTTCAGCTTTAAAATGTTTACAATTTGTTGTACTATCTTCTTTTATTCTAAATAGACATTAACTTATCCTAAGTAATTTTGTGTTATTTTTCTTTCAGGAAGCCCCCAGTTGTATAAGGTTCAAGACCTATAAACAGGAACTACTTCTGTTAAAGCACCTACTATATGAGCCAAGCATATTTAGATGCTAGAAATCATTGAACAAAACAGATGGAGGTGGTTTTAAAATATGTCCACAAGTTCTCTGGCACTCCCGTCTCCAAAAGGCAGACATTATTTCCCTTTCCCTGGAGTGTAGGCTGCGTCCAGGGACTTGTTTCTGAGGAATAGAAGGTTGTGTGGGCGCCACTGGATAATATACAAGACTAATCATAAAAGGCACCGGAGTTTGCTCCATGCTGTTCTTCTCAGGGAGCCAGCTGCTGTGTCATGAGAACTCAAGCCACCCTATAGAAAGGTCTGAATGGTGAGGAACCGAGGCCTCCAACCAACAGCCACGTGCATGAGCCTGCTCAGAAGCGTGTTGTCCAACTCCAGGCAAGCCTTTAGGTGCCTCTAGCCCAGACCAACATCTTGACTGCATCTTAACTATTCACGAGAGGCCCTGAGCCAGAACCATCCATCTAAACTGCTGTAGCATTGCTGACCTCAGAAACAGTGAGATAAGAAATGTTCATTATTTTTCTAGCTGACCCTTGAGACAATCTTTCATTTTAATATAGAGAAAAAAAAAAGAATTTTTAAAAGTTCATATTTGAAGCGGGTAAATTTAGTGATAATTTGTTACACAGCAACAGATAATTAATATGCTGACAAAAGTTCCAGCTTTATGACTCTTATATTCTGAGGTTTATTAAAGAGACAATTAATGAATGGTGAACAATAACATCTTTAAGAAATGCACCAAATTATCCTATCGCTTGATCCAGCAATCCCATTACTAGGTATCTACTCCAAGGAAAAGAAGTCATTATACTAAAAAGATACTTGCACACGTGTGTTTATAGCTGCACAATTTGCAATTGCAAAAATGTGGAACCAACCCAAATGCCCATTAATTAATGAGTGGATAAAGAAACTGTGGTGTATATATACATATGATGGAAATTAATAAAAGGAAATTAATTAATGGCATTTGCAGCAACCTGGATTAGATTGGAGACTATTATTCTAAGTGAAGAAACTCACGAATGAAAAACCAAACATTGTATGTTCTCACTCGTAAGTGAGAGCTAAGCTATGAGGATGCACAGGCATAAGAATGACATAATGGATTTGGGAGACTCAGGGGGAAAGGGTGGGAAGGGGGTGAGGGATAAAAGACTACAAATTGGGTTCAGAGTACACTGCTTCGGTGATGGGTGCACCAAAATCTCACAAACCACCACTAAAGAACTTACTCATGTAACCAAATACC